>SJYC01008961.1:0-24627 GCA_006408675.1 Madoqua kirkii
AAGAATGAAAAAGCTGGCTTAAAACTAAACTTTCAAAAAACCAAGATTATGGCATCTTGTCCCATCACTTCATGGCAAATAAATGGGGAAACAATGAAAACAATTACAGACTTTATTTTGGGGGGCTCCAAAATCATTTCAGATGCAGACTGCAGCTGTGAAATTAAGACACTTGCTCCTTGAAAGACAAGCTATGACCAACATAGATTATATTTTAAAAAGCAGAGGCATTACTTTGCCAAAAAAGGTCTACCTAGTCAAAGCTGTGGTTTTTCCAGTAGTCATGTGCAGTGTGAGAGTTGGATCATAAAGACAGCTGAGCACCAAAGAACTGATGCTTTGAACTCTGGTATTGGAGAAGACTCTTGAGAATCCCATGGACAGCAAAACAGATCAAATCAGTCATCCTAAAGGAAATCAGTCCTTAATATTCATTGGAAAGACTGATGCTGAAACTAAAACTCCAGTACTTTTTCCACCTGATGTGAAGAACTGACTCATTGGAAAAGACCGTGATTCTGGGAAAGACTGAAGGCAGGAGGAGAAGCGGACAACAGAGGATGAGATTGTTGGATGGCATCACTGACTGGATGGACGTTAAGTCTGAGCAAGTTCCTGAAGTTGATGATGGACAGGGAAGTATTGCAAAGAGTCGGATACGACTGAGCAACTGAACTGAACTGAACTGATTGAATGACAAGGCACCAAACACAATGAGATATCAGAACACATGTCTTGACTGATTTCATGTGAAGTTTTAAATGTGGGTCCCAGCACTCAAACTGGTCTGTCAGATATTAGAGACAACAACAAGGAAGAGCAATTTTAACAACGTATTATCTCTCAGAGTCTTGAGAGCATTGAAAGTGTGTAACACCTGAACATCTGACAGTTTAGTTCAGTGGCTCAGTCGTATCTGACCCTTTGCGACCCCATGAACCACAGCACGCCAGGCCTCCCTGTCCATCACCAACTCCCGGAGTCCACCCAAACCCATGTCCATCGAGTCAGTGATGCCATCCAACCATCTCATCCTCTGCCATCCCCTTCTCCTGCCCTCAATCTTTCCTAGCATCTGGGTCTTTTCAAATGAGTCAGCTCTTTACATCAGATGGCCAAAGTATTGGAGTTTTGTTTTTTTTTTTAATATGGTTTCTCACACATAATGACATTTTGAAATTATAAGAAAAGAAGAACAGAGAGTTGGCTTATGCTAGACACAGCTCGACTGCATCCTCCATGACCATTCATCTAGTGGGGAGAGATCTCACCCTCTATGCATTATGTGTCATTAAGCAACTTCCATGTGACCACACTGCATGGCAAGTTCATGACTGAAGCTGTGATCTTGTTAGAAAAGAGACTTAAAATTCTAAGGGTCTTAAATCTGCCTATTCTGTGGCTGATAAAACTCAGACCTGCTAAGTCAGGACTACAGTAAGTGACAGTTATGGGGGGAAAAAATTGAACCTCAGCAGATGTTTCTCTTCAGCTCAGAAGCCATAATCAAAGATACAGAGTAGCTTTTTAAAAGAAGGCCCTCAATATAGCAGATGTCCTTCTTAATCTTTCAGTAAGTGGCAGGCAGTAATTTACATATAGCAGTTGATCTCAAACATTTCCATTTTAAGTATTTTACTGATGTAAAAATTATGAGGAGCTCTCATCCTTAGCCCAGGCTATTCTATTATTTTACTAATATCAGTTGATGACCACCTTCCTTCTGCTTCCTGTTCCCTTCAAGCTACCACCCAATTCCTCCACTCTATATGCAAAATTCCTCAAAAGACACATTTGTATTTACTCTCATTCTTCTCACTTCAATTAGTTTGTTAGCATCATCATGCCATGGAAATATCTGTTGACTTCCTCAGAAATGCTTTTGACCTATGCAGTCTATCAACAGCATTTGATATATTGTTTTGTTTTTCATTTGACACTCAAGGCTGCACTCTTTATTAACTTCTTAAAACTCACTGGACACTTTTTCTCAATATTTTGCTAGTCCTCTCAATATTTCTAAATGGCATTGTTGTAGAGCCTCAAATTCCCAAGGTCTCTTTTCTTCCTTAATATAAGAAAATACATCTAAAACTAAAGAAATGGGTAAAGTCATCATAGCTTGAAAATAGAGTGAAGGACCACACTAGATAAATATGCTTTGCACAATATCCATAGGTCATCTACTTTTTCTCTCCTTCTGTTTCATATGCCAGCTTTCCTCCTGGTAATGTGGTGATAAAGGGTGAATTTGAGCACTGAGTCAGGAGGCTCAAATGACGAAAGGTACCTGGGACTAACATATATACTGTATTTATCAGAGACACACAGAGACACACACACAAACCTGCATTTAATGTAATGGGCCATTTAGCATGTATTTTGTTTGTGTATCTTGAATAAAAGACACTTCAGGAAAAAAATAGATGCCACCAGGGGGATGATTTTAAACATCAAGTATTAGGAATATCTCATGTTCCTCATATGTAGTGGTATATGATGAATAGTGAGGCTGTGGTGTTTCAGGTATACTTAATATAATCAATACAATATACTTTATTAGTCTTTTCTTCTCACTATATCTATGCTCAGCACAAATTCATATTTTACCTACTTTATCTAGTGGACCAGGTCTCAGTAGTTACTACTTCATCTTATCTTACATCCTGTATAAATCATTCCAGTAACTCGTAAGACACTAGCTTGCTTTAGTTAGATCCATCTACCCTTTTTACTAATCTTCTTCTCTTCTAAAGAAATTAATATTGCCACAGAAAAGAGTAAGTGTATTTTAAATCAAAATTGCATAATTTCTCAGATATAAACAAAATATAATTCCAAGGATGATGCTTCCTTTTATCTTTCAACTCTTTTTCTATTTATTAAACTTTTAAAATTTAGGGATGATTGTTTTGAAGTGCTGTTAGTATATTTCAGGCAGTAAGTTTCGCAAAGTAAACATAAACAATGAACATTTCAGGACCCTTAGCACTGTTTTTGCTTCGGCTCCTTCTCTTCATTCTTTCTGGAGTTATTTCTCCACTGATCTTCAGTAGCATATTGGGCACCTACCAATGTGAGGAATTCATCTTGCAGTGTCCTATCTTTTGCCGTTTCATATTCTTCATGAAGTTCTCAAGGCAAGAAATTGAAGTGGTTTGCCATTCTCTTGACAGTAGGCCACATTTTGTCAGGACTAAGTGGTCAAACAGGAGATGACAAGAGTGTGCATTGACATTTTCTGAATCAGTAAATTAAAATGGATTGTAATGGGTGCTTTAATTCAGATAAACATTATATCTCCTATTATGGGCAAGAACCCCTTAGAAGAAATGGAGTAGCCATCATAGTCAACAAAAGAGTCTGAAATGCAGTACTTGGGTGCAAGCTCAAAAATGACAGAATGATCTCTGTTTGTCTGCAAGGCAAACCATCCCATATTAATCCCATATCACAGTAATCCAAGTTTATGTCCTGACCAGTAATGAAGAAGCTAAAGTTGAATGGTTCTCTGAAGACCTACAAGGCCTTCTAGAACAAGGATTCGAAAAAGATATCCTTTTCCTTATAGGGGACTGGAATGCAAAAGTAGGAAGTCAAGAGTTTCCTGGAGTAACAGGAAAATTTGGCCTTGGAGTACAAAATGAAGGAGGACAAAGATTAACAGGGTTTTTCCAAGAGAACACACTGGTCATAGCAAACACCCTTGTCCAACACTTAAGAGAATACTCTACACATGGACATCACCAGATGGTCAATATCGAAACCATATTGATTATATTCTTTGTGGCCGAAGATGGAGAAGCTTTATACAGTCAGCAAAAACAAGACCGGGAGCTACTGTGGCTCAGAACATGAATTCCATATTGCCAAATTCAGACTTAAATTGAAGAAAGTGGGGGAAACCACTAGACCATTCAGGTATGACCTAAATAAAATCCCTTATGATTATATAGTGGAAGTGACAAATAGAGTCAAGGGATTAGATCTGATAGACAGTGCCTGAAGAATTATGAACAGAGATTCCTGACATTGTACTGGAGGCAGAGATCAAGACCATCCCCAAGAGAAAGAAATGCAAAAGGCAAAATGGTTGTCCAAGGAGACTTTACAAATAGATCAGAAAAGAAAAGACATGAAAGGCAAAGGACAAAAGGAAAAATATACCCATTTGAATGCAGAGTTCCAAAGAACATCAGAGAGAGATAAGAAAGCCTTCCTCAGTGATTAATGTAACAAAATAGAGGAAAACAATAGAGTGGAAAAAACTAGAGATCTCTTCAAGAAAATTAGAGATATCAAGTGAACATTTCATGCAAAGATGGGCTCGATAAAGGACAGAAATGATATGGACCTAACAGAAGCAGAAGATATTAAAAAAGAGATGGCAAGAATACACAGAAGAACTATACAAAAAAGATCTTCATGACCCAGATAACCATGATGGTGTGATTACTCACCTAGAGCCAGACATCCTGGAATGCAAAGTAAAGTGGGCCTTAGAAAGCATCACTACAAATAAAGCTAGTGGATATGATATAATTCCAGTTGAGCTATTTCAAATCCTAAAAGATGATGCTGTGAAAGTGCTACACTCAATATGCCAGAAAATTAGGAAAACTCAACAGTGGCCACAGGACTGGAAAAGGTCAGTTTTCATTCCAATCCCAAAGAAAGGCAATGCCAAAGAATGCTCAAAGTACCGCACAATTGCACTCATCTCATGCACTCATCTCACATGCTAGCAAAGTAATGCTCAAAATTCTCCAAGCCAGAATTCAACAGTACATGAACTGTGAAATTCCAGATATTCAAGTTAGATATTTAGAAAAGGCAGAGGAACCAGAGATCAAACCGCCAACATCCATTGGATCATAGAAAAAGCAAAAGAATTCCAGAAAAACATTACTTCTCCTTTACTTTACTGACTATGTCAAAGCCTCTGACTGTGTGGATCACAGAAAACTGCAGAAAATTCTTCAAGAGACAGGAATACCTGATTGCCTTGCCTGCCTCCTAAGAAATCTGTATGCAGGTCAAGAAGCAACAGTTAGAACTGGACATGGAACAACAGACTGGTTCCAGATTCGGAAAGGAGTACATCAAGGCTGTACATTGTCACCCTGCTTATTTAACATATATGAAGAGTATATCATGAAAAATGCTGAGCTGGATGAAGAACAAGCTGGAATCAAGACTGCAGGAGAAATATCAATAACCTCAACCATGGAGTTGACACCACCCTTATGGCAGAAAGTGCAGAACTAAAGAGTATCTTGAACGTGAAAGAGGAAAGTGAAATATCTGTCTTAAAACTCAACCTTCAGAAAACTAACATTATGGCATCCAGTCCTATAACTTCAATGCAAATAGACTGGGAAACAATGGAAACAGTGATAGACTTTATTTATTTATTTATTTTTGGCTCCAAAATCACTGTAGATGGTCAACATCCACATGAAACTAAAAGATGCTTGCTCCTTCTAAGAAAAGCTATGGCTAACCTAGACAGCATATTAAAAAGCAGAAACATTACTTTTCAACAGATTTCCACCTAGTCAAAGCTATGGTTTTTTCCAGCATTCACATATGGATCTGAGGGTTGGATCATAAAGACAGCTGAGTGCCAAAGAACTGATGCTTTTGAACTGTGGTATTGGAGAAGACTCTTGAGAGTCCCTTGCACAGCAAGGGTTTCCAACTGGTCCATCCTAAAAGAAATCAGTCCTAGATATTCATTGGAAGGACTGATGCTGAAGCTGAAACTCCAGTACATTGGCCTCCTGATGCGAAGAGCTGACTCATTTGAAAAGGCTCTGATGCTGAAAACGATTGAAGTGGTAGGAGAAGGGGATGGCAGAGATGAGTTGGTTGTATTACATCACTAACTCAATGGACATGAGTTTGATTCACTCTGGGAGTTGGCGATGGACAGGGAAGCCTGGCATGCTGCAGTCCATGGGGTCACAGAGTCTGTTTTGACTGGATCTACTGAACAGAACTGAACTGAGCTTTGTAGATACACTGAATCACTCAGTCAACAAATAGCAAGTCCTCCAATCCTAAGATCTGGCCTAGGTACTGCAGAAGAATAAACAGTGAATTATATATATTCTCCCAGTTCAAGTTTGGGACAGGTGAATGTAGCATGAGTTAACCACATAATTTCTTGGCTCAGAGGTTAGAGTGTCTGCCTGCAATGCAGGAGACCTGGGTTCAGTCCCTGGGTTGGGAAGATCCCCTGGAGAAGGAAATGGCAACCCACTCCAGTATCCTTGTCTGGAGAATCCCATGGATGCAGGAGCCTGGTGGGCTACAGTCCATGGGGTCGCAAAGAGTCTGACACGACTGAGCGACTTCACTTTCACTTTTCTTCTTCAATGATATTGAGAACCAAATGACCCAACACTGACCAGTAAGTTTTGAGTGAAAGTGATATAAGCCACTTCCAAATCTTGACAAAAAAAATATTCTGCCGCCATTCATTTTCTCTCTCTTCTGCCACAAACTTAAGTCATTGAAGTTTTCCAGAAAGCAGAGATGCAAGACAGAAGCAACCTGGATTCTTCATCTATGCTTGGAGGTGACCTAAGCTGTGTAAAAGCAAGAAATAAGGCCTCCCATATTTAGAAAAATCTAGTGTAAAATGCAATCACTAATAGATAATCTAATGCAATGATAAAATTGATATGCAATGATTCCTGTTGCTGGAAAATTGGGATCAAGGCGATGGACTTTCAGCATGGTAATCAGATATAGATACATTAAGAAGGTGTCATTTAGGATTGTATTTAACAGACTTGGACACAGAAATAGGTTAAGAAGCATTGCAGACTGATAACAAAATGAATTAAAACACTATTTTGTAATACATGAGGCCTTGTATTGAAGTTTCTAGGAGCCCAATTAGGCAATTGCAAGGATATACACATAGAAGTTGAAAATGTAGTATAGAATTCTGGAGAGTATTTTTGTTTAGTATTTTCTAAACATGAATTTTTGCATGGAGAATTTTTGAGAAAAATAAGATAGAATTTTCATTAGTCAAAATAGTCTAATACCCTCAGAATGACTTTTTTTTAATTTTGTGAGACCCAGTAAAAATGAAACTATTGGGCCTTCTGTTCAAACACTGTTAACAATTTAAAGATGGCTAGAGCAGAGTATTGCATCAAAATGTGTATGCTTATCACTCAATTGTGTTTATTGTGACCCCATGGACTGTAGCCCCCCTAGGCTCCTCTGTTCATGGGACTCTCCAGGCAAGAATACTGGAGTGGATTGCCATTTTCTCCTCCAGGGGACCCTCCTGACCCAGGCATCAGACCTGTGTCTCTTGCGTTGCACGTTGATTCTTTATGACTGAACCACTAGGGTAACCCCTTGCATCAGTGCAGGATCCTTCTAAGAAAGGGCCATTGCTCATGAAGTCTTGTCTGTAGTGGATGGGAAAAAGAATATGATGTGTTTGGGTGGAGTTACAACTAGGGATACTATGTTAGATAGACACCACCCACAGTCCTCAGAGAGAGGACAGTATTTTCAGTAAGAAGTCTTTACAGTCACTGAAAATGGAAGATACGATCATTAGTGTAAAGGGCAATGTCTAAACATGAAAATTGCTGGTGAAAGATAAAAATTTCTGATCCATGTATATATAGTATCTGTACAGTGGAAATAAAAACCATGACTTTATTATGAAGGAAAAAAGAAGAAAAAAATATTCTGCAGCTATAAAATAGAACCTGCAGCTTCAATGTATTTGGGTTTCACATTGAATTACTTAGTTGACTGACTACTGAAATCCATTTCACTACTGTTTCCCATGAGTGTCTCAACTGTGTTCTAGTAAATGGAAATTCTATAACATTTACAAGCGTTCTACAACACTACAAGGTCCTAAAGATCATCCTCTTATATTTTGGATAAAAGCTTCCATTATTATCCCAATAAGGATGAATCTGTGGGGCTAGTCATCCTAACAGACAAAATCCACCATCACTAAGAAAACAAAGGATTGAGACATTAACACACATATCTTTAAGAGTTTCTTTTGGGCTTTACAAGAAAGCATTTAATTCATTATTTTCTGTATTAGTCTTACCAAATTGTAGTAAGTATTAATAATGCAATAACTTTACAAATATAGCCTGAGGTAAAATAAACATATAGCCTGTCTCTTATACACATCTCATGCTGCAGTCCATGGGGAGGATTGAGACATTAACACACATATCTTTAAGAGTTTCTTTTGGGCTTTACAAGAAAGCATTTAATTCATTATTTTCTGTATTAGTCTTACCAAATTGTAGTAAGTATTAATAATGCAATAACTTTACAAATATAGCCTGAGGTAAAATAAACATATAGCTCCTCCATATGTCTTCATTCAGTCATAAAAACAAATATAAGATTGATCATATAAATTTTTAAATGAACAAAATCAGTTTAGAGGAAGCATGCTTTGGGCAGACAAAAACATTATAAATATTAATATTTGCTTTAGCCATATTGAAAAGTCTTACATTAGCATATGGTCCCTTCTTTTTATATTTTAATTCAAATATACTTACAATATTTTTTGTTTGCTCATCATGACATCTTTTATTCTGTCTCAGTCACTAATATAGTCTCATTCTTGGATAGTATCATGGGAGAATTCAGAGGGAAAAAATATAGAAAGGGAAGGACAGAATAATTCTCATGTTTTTTTTTTCCCCAACACAAAAGTTTATGACATGTAAAAATAAACATCTAATAAAATGTAAAAGTAAGGTTTGCATTCTATTAGAATTGGATCCAAGGAACAATAACTGACATGATTTCCCACATCTGGCAAGATTTCTAGAAACAACTTGATAAATTTGCCATAATAGATAATACAGTAGTCATTTTAGTGATTTAGTTTCAGTTGTGACAAGCTTACATACAGAAGAAATTCTACTCATGCAGGTGGGTGCATTCTCCAACAGCCTCTGAGGGAGCACATTCATTTCACCAAGTGGGCAGCATAGTATTTTGCTTCTGTCACTGACATTGAGTCTTTTGTTACTTTGTTTTATTCTTTCAGACTCTTTTAAAGCGATTTTAGGTATTCCCCCAGATATGCGACCTCCTCCATTATCAGCATCCTGAGAGGGGCACACGCATCACAATCTATGAGACAACACTGACACATCCTTACCATCCAAAGTCCATGGCTCACAGTAGCAGTCACCCTCAGTGTTGTGCATTCTGAGTTTGGACAAATGTATAATGAATGATATATGCCTGTGATTATGCAATAGTATCATAGGAACTATTTTAGAAAACTTTGCCTTCTTAGGGTGAATTAGAAGAAATTATGAAACACAGGACTATTTCTTCCTTACTTAAAGTTTTTAGTCTTTTTGTATTTATGGGGTATAAATTATTTTATTGTGAAAGTTAATTAAGGAAACAAAAAACACATTGTTTTTTGTTCCTTCTCCACTATTTTCTTTTTTAAGACACTGTTTGCTCACTGTTTTTACCAATATTTGCAATTAACTATAGGAGTATGTTATCTTTTGTCATATTTGGAAGAAGTGAGGACACATTCTTAACTCAATGTTTCCTTTCCATTTCTAGTGTCTTATTAGAGTCTATTGTAAAAATACAAAACTTCCATAGAGGATTAATTTTAAAAAACTGAATGAATTTCTCCTTTAAGGAAAAAGAATATTTTGTTCTCTTTGAGGAAAAATATACTATACAAAACACTGATGAGCTGGATAAGAGAGGTATATTAAAATCCAAGAAATGCTCAGAAAGGAAGTTAGACAGCAAAGCAATGGCATCTGCTAATAAGTCAAGGCTTGGCGTAGACACAAAGCTTGTGTTCTTATGCCAGATAGGGTAGAACTTAGATTTAGATTGTCCAGTTAAAAGCAAATCCAGACTTAGATTAGGGGAGACTGCATGTAGAAGTATAACTTTTGTCCTAAGGTTGGTTGGTTGGTTAATCACTCAGTCAGGTCTGACTCTTGAACATCATGAACTGTAGCCCACCAGCCTCCACTGTCCATGGGATTCCCCAGGCAAGAACACTGGAGTTGGTTGCCATTTCCATCTCCAGCGGATCTTCCCCTCCCAGTGATTTCCTGCAGTGCAGGTGGTCTATCATAGGAAGCATGCTCCAACTTCAGAAATATGTCCCGGTCTCAAATCAAATGGATAAAGGCTTTTAAAAGATAAAGTTGAACAAGAAGGGATAAGCAAAAATTGACAGAATTTTTCCGGAAAATTTGGACAGCCACATGATAATGACCTGCAGAGTCCGATGGGAAACACATCTTATGGTGGCCAGTGGATCTTTAGAAAAAGCTGGAAAGGGGTTGTGCTCCACCCCACTTAAGGAAAAGCTGGAAAGGAAAAGCTGTCCAGAGTCAGCGACCTGTAGGTAGCAGAGAGAAGTTTGGATGAGACAGAGTAGAGGGCAATAAATGGATAGTTGCAAACACTGACCACCGCTATTTCATCATTTTAACAAAATCATCTTTTTTAAGAAAGAAAATGAGAATTTTTGGAGTTGAAGAGCTATCACTGCTGTGACCCTCTCTCATAGTACTCCTCTCAGCCACCTGTCCAGACCTGTTAATCTCTAGGCCTAAAAAAGATGATTGTCATTTTGAGTGTCATTTGAACTATTTTACCTCCTAAAATTGTACTGTCTTCAATTACTTTTATTTATTTTCTGATATTGATTTGGCACATAATATAATCTTTCAAAATAATCATGAATGATGTGTTTTTTGGAAGAAAGTGTTTAAAAAGCAATTCCATGCTTGATAGTTATGATAAGGGCTGCTGCTGCTGCTGCTAAGTTGCTTCGGTCATGTCTGACTCTGTGTGACCCCACAGACAGCAGCCCACCAGGCTCCCCCGTCCCTGGGATTCTCCAGGCATGAACACTGGAGTGGGTTGCCATTCCTTCTCCAGTGCATGAAAGTGAAAAGTGAAAGTGAAGTTGCTCAGTCATGTCCGACTCTTCAGGACCCCATGGACTGCAGCCCACCAGGCTCCTCCATCCATGGGATTTTCCAGGCAAGAGTACTGGAGTGGGGTGTCATCGCCTTCTCCATGATAAGGGCTAGCATTGGAATTTGATGACAAAGTTCCATACAAAGCTGGTGGGGTCTATTCACAGAATGTTAATGTAAAAGTGCCCCCAAAGTATTTATTACACAATCTAAGAAGCTGTATGTGGTAGCTTAGCATTAATCATAGACATGATAGAGGGAAACTGTGTGTAAAGCAATAAGACTGGTTTCAGAGCTAAGTACATAATATGCCTATCATTAGTATGTTAATTCTCATCGTCCTGTTAATTATTGTTTATTATCCTTCTGTGGTTATTGCACAATATATAATTCACATATATTATTAACATCTGTATACAGATTTGTTTATTGTCTCTCTGATAATTTAGTAAAGAGAAACCTTTTGAAAAAAATCACTTGTGTCTGCCACTCACTCTTGCCAACTCAAGCTCATTTCACACTCTTTAATCACTCTCTCAATAGTCCACAAAGGTAATAGTGAAGATGACAGGGACTGGTATTGTACTTCATAAGCTTGAATTATAATTCTATCATTTACTCTGTGTATAATTTTCAGGAAGTTACTTGAGCTCTCTAACCTATAGTCTACTCATTCCTCACATGGGAAAACTGTCTACCTACTGGGGTTGTTAGGAATATATAAGAATAGTTGAGGTGTTAATGAATAAATGTATCTTCCTTATCTGTATGCTTATATCATGTAGTACATAAATATAAGGAAATTTAAAGTGCTAGCCTTCCAGTAATTTAACCCAGAAATTCAGTCAGTTCAGCTGCTCAGTCGTGTCCAGCTCTTTGAAATCCCATGGACTCCAGCATGCCAGGCTTCCCCATCCATCACCAACTTCTGGAGCCTGCTCAAACTCATGTCCATCGAGTCAGTGATGCCATCCAACCATCTCATCCTTTGTCCTCTTCTCCTCCTGCCTTCAATCTTTCCCAGCATCAAGGTCTTTTCCAGTGAGTCAGTTCTTTGCCACAGGTGGCTAAAGTATTGGAGCTTTAGCTTCAGCATCAGCCCTTCCAATGAATATTAAGGACTGATTTCCGTTAGTTTTGACTGGTTGGATCTCCTTGCAGTCCAAGGAATCTCAAGAGTCTTCTCCAGCACCGCAGTTCAAAAGCATCTATTCTTTGGCACTCAGCTTTCTTTATAGTCCAGCTCTCACATCCATACATGACTGCTGGAAAAGCCATAGCTTTGACTAGATGGACCTTTGTTGGCAAAGTAATATGGTTGGGTAAAATCTCTTGCAAATAGCAATTATAAATTCTAAAATTAGAATATAAAACTATAAGTATGTTTCTAATATTTTTATTGCTTGCACAGAAGATATTTAAAGCATGCAAGTGTGTATGTGTGTGTATATACTTTAAATGCTTGCACTGAAAAAGGCTGGTCTAAAATTAATAATGTAAGTGTCTTACTTTAGAAGGCCCCCTCCAAAAAATGGCAAACCAAATAAATGTAAGTAAAGAATAGTAAATAAGAAAGGTGAAAAACCAATAATATATAAGCAATAAGTAAATCAATAGAAATAAAACTACTTTTAAGTAGTAAAATTGATAAACTTCTATTTATAATGAGAGAGAGGGATCTAGTCAAATTATCCTTTCCTCAATGAGTTTCATGCATTCAGAACTAAGTCAAACACCTCCACATTCTTGTTCTGCCTGTATTTTTATGCCTAACTCTTAACATTTCTCAACATCCACCTTAAGATCCAAGTATGCCAGTTCTCTGTGCATTCCATTAAGATGACATTCTTTCTCCTCCTCTTGCACATAAGGGTACTGTCCTTGATGTCAGTAGACCTAATTTCTCATCAAGCTCAACATGAGCACCATGTCTTTCAGAAAAGTTTTCCCAATTGCCTCCACACTTTCATCTGTGAAATGTCAGCAGAGTAAGCCACATCCTCTTGTGATCTTGTAGTACACTGTTATAAAAATATCACAGCATTTATTAAAGTATAAGAAATGCAAGGTTCTTTAACAGATGTCATGGTTCTTGCAGGGAAAGGCAGTAGGGTTTTGTTTTGTTTTGTTTTTGTTGTTTTCAACTATTTCTAGCCTAGTGCATCACACAGAGTGGTACTCAAAAAATTATTGGAATGAATGAAAGCTGTGTATCCACTTGCATTCCTAAATATAAGGCAATGTGACTGAGTGGAAGAATCTGTGTCATTTTTGGCACAGATAGAAACTTGAGATTTGGCTGCAAAATGTTCTAGTTGCATGACATTTTCAGAGCTTTAGTTTCCTCATGCCTTATAGAGGACGAAGATAATATCAACCAGCATATATTATGATGCCTGACAATTGTGTATCACCTAAGAGTCACAGCATCCCTTTCCTTACTGCTACTGGAAGGCCTGCCCTGGGAAATTACCATTTGTCGCACACAACACCGTCTAATCCCTTTGCCAGAGAAATTAGGCAAGAGATGTGAATCCAAAAAATAAGAGATCATTGCTGATGTACATAAAATACTTTACCCCTTAGAAGTTTCAACAGGAAAATAAGAAGAGGCCTTTACACAGTGGAAGTTGAAAATCTGTCACTAAGAGTTTATAGGTGTTAACAATCAGCCATAAACAAGATAAATTATAAATAAGCAGAAATTCTGAGTGAAAGAAACCAATACACAGAGAGAAGAGGTTAATGACATAATCTAATATTAATTGGAAAAGACACAAAGAAAGAGAAAGCAGCCAGGTCACTCCTGGAGACCTATGAACTCACATCGCTGACATCACCAGGTCTCTTATAACCCTGCCACGGCTTCCCTTCCACCGCTTCCCTTCCCTTATTTCCACGAAAGTCCATTTAACATAACTACAATGAATTTCTTTTCCTGACAGCCCAAACTGCCCGACCAGTCACTACTTGCTTCGTAAATTTGCTATAATCCAGAGGACACTGAGTTTTACAATAGTTTTTTTTTTCTTTTCATTTTATTATTTTTATTTTTTTACTTTATTTTACTTTACAGTACAGTATTGGTTTTGGCATACATTGACCTGAATCCGCCACGGGTGTTCATGAGCTCCAAAACATAAACCCCCCCCCAACCTCCCACCCCACATCACCCCTCTAGATCATCCTCATGCACCAGCCCCAACCATCCTGCATCCTGCATCGAACATAGACTAACAATTTGTTTCTTACATAATAGTATACATGTTTCAATGCCGTTCTCCCAAATACAATAGTTCTAATATGTCTCCCTTTCTCCAGTCATCACCCTTGGCATTCTAATCTCAACACACAAACTAGATGAAGTCTTTAAACCAATACAGTATTGTGAAGTAGAATAAAATAAAATAAAAATTTAAAAAAGCAACATAAGAAATAAAAAAAATAAAATAAAATGTAAGTAAAGTCACATTGTTTCTCATTAAAACTGTCCAATACTTCCCATTTCATCCTTGTAAAAGCCAAATAACCTGAAATTGCCAGCAAGATCTTTTATATTCTGCTGCCATGTGTAAACACACAGGCACACTCGCGATCTTTGTCATCACAATCACCGTATCCTTCTCTTCCTGCTCTTTCTCCCCTTGCCCTCTTCTGCCTTACCACCTTCCCCTTCACCTCCTTCTCCTGCATTCCACCTTTCTGCAGGATGCCTTGTTGTCCCTTGAGCATTTCCGGCTAACAGTTTTGTCTGAGCTAAGCTTTCCTTTGGTTTGATAACTTCAGGGCTCACTCCCACATCTTAGTGATATATTTCAACACTATCTCCTCAGTTGGACTTTTTCTGAACATTCTGTATGAAATTTTGTGCTTCCTGCCCCATGAGAATACTAACTACCCCCCATTCAGTATAGTTCAGTTCAGTCACTCAGCCGTGTCCGACTCTTTGAAAACCCATGAATTGCAGGGCGCCAGGCCTCCCTGTCTGTCACCAACTCCCTCAGTTCACCCAAACTCATGTCCATCGAGAAAGTGATGCCATCCAGCCATCTCATCCTCTGTCATTCCCTTCTCCTCCTGCCCCAATCCCTTCCAGCATCAGAGTCTTTTCCAATGAGTCAACTCTTCACATGAGGTGGTCAAAATACCGGACTTTCAGCTTTAGCATCATTCCTTCCAAAGAAATCCCAGGGCTGATCTCCTTCAGAATGAACTGGTTGGAACTCCTTGCACTACAAGGGACTCTCAAGAGTCTTCTCCAACACCACAGTTCAAAAGCATCAATTCTTTGGTGCTCAGCCTTCTTCACAGTCCAACTCTCACATCCATACATGACTACTGGAAAAACCATAGCCTTGACTAGATGGACCTTAGTCGGCTAAGTAATATCTCTGCTTTTGAATATGCTATCTAGGATGGTCATAACTTTCCTTCCAACGAGTAAGCATCTTTTAATTTCATGGCTGTAATCACCATCTGCAGTGAATTTGGAGCCCCCCAAAATAAAGTTTGACACTGTTTCCACTGTTTCTCCATCTATTTCCCATCAAGTGATGGGACCAGATGTCATGATCTTCGTTTTCTGAATGTTGAGCTTTAAGCCAGCTTTTTCACTCCCCTCTTTCACTTTCATCAAGAGGCTTCTTAGTTCCTCTTCACTTTCTTCCATAAGGGTGGTGTCATCTGCATTTCTGAGGTTATTGATATTTCTCCTGGCAATCTTGATTCCAGCTTGTGCTTCTTTCAGCTCAGTGTTTCTCATGATGGACTCTGAAATTAAGTTAAATAAGCAGGGTGACAATATACAGTCTTTACGTACTCCTTTTCCTATTTGGAACCAGTCTGTTCCATGTCCAGTTCTAACTGTTGCTTCCTGACCTGCATATGTTTCTCAAGAGGCAGGTCAGGTGATCTGATATTTCCATCTCTTTCAGAATTTTCCACAGTTTATTGTGATCCACACAGTCAAAGGCTTTGGCATAGTCAATAAAGCAGAAATAGATGTTTTTCTGGAACTCTCTTGCTTTTTCCGTGATCCAGCGGATGTTGGCAATTTGATCTCTGGTTCCTCTGCCTTTTCTAAAACCAGCTTGAACATCTGGAAGTTCATGGTACACATATTGCCAAACTACTCCTCATACCTGCTTTTATTTCTACTTAGCCCTTTTGTTTATATAGTATACTCTATATTCTACTAATTTACCTTGTCTATTCACTATGACCCATCACTAGAACATGAACTTCATCCAGATAGAAGCTTCTTTTCTTGGATCATTGCTAATTGTACCTCCTGCACTAAGACAGGAGCCTAAGAAATAGTATATACTCAAAAGTTTCAAGGGCAAAAAGAGGAATCAATAAAGGAATAAAAGGACCTTAGTTTAAGTCCTTATATGGTTAGTTTTATTGCTTTACAAGTGATACTTACTATAACACTACTAAGATTGCTGATTATATTTTTAAAATGTTTCTTTTAAAAATTGTGAATTTTCTTCAGTAAAGAGGGAGTGTGTTGCACTGAGTAAATATAGACTCTGGAATAAAAAATCCTCTGACTATTCAAGACCTTGCTTTGCTATTTGTCTCATGTTTACTCAAATGTAAAGGGAGCTGATGACTTCCTGGCAGAAGTGTGATAGGTATTAAATAGTTTCTATCATAGCACAGCCATGCTGTGTGTGCTGTAAAATGAAATAACTACAGCTTTCCATTTCTTCTGCAAAACAGAATACTCTGAACCTGCCATAATACTCTCTAATATATGAGCACATGTTCCTCTCAACCATGTAAATATATTATTACAAAAAGCCAGCTTTGTTTGTTTGCAAAACTATGCCAAGTTTTCTAATTATTAGAAACATGGATTTACAGACTATAACAAATGAAATACGTCTAAAAAATAGAAACCATGATTTTTCTATTAAATCTAGGATACACAGTCCAGAAACGATAATCTGTTAAATAAGATCAGGTGTTAAAAAAGCTGTTGATGGGTATGAATAAAAACATTTTTAAAAATAGATATGAAAAAACTATTGAAAGCAAATAGGGAACATTTCTGTCCACATGAAAACCTGTACATGGATGTTATGGCACTTTATTCGTGGTTGCTAAACCTTGGAATCAACCAAGATGTCCTTCAGTAGGTGAAAAGATAAAGTGTGGAATATTATTCATGAATTAAAGAAATAAGCTATCAAGTCATAAAAAAGTAGAGGAATCCTAAATCCATACTGTAAGGAAAAGAAGCCAATGGGAAAAGGCTACCAACTATATGCCATTTTCCAGATCTGTAGGTAAAACTAGAGAAAGAATAAAAAGATCAGTAGTTGCCAGGAATCAAGGGGGAAGGTGGGATGATAAGCGGAGTGCAGAGGATTTTTAGAGCGTGAAACTCCAATGATCGGTACACATCCAAACATTTGTCCAAGTCAGCAGCATGTAAAGCACCCAAGTGTAAATCATAAGGTAAACTATAAACTTTGGGTGATAATTACATATCTCTGTAGGTTCATCAATTATAACAAATGTTCTACTCTGATGGGGGACATTTACAGCAGAAGAGGCTCTATGTGGGGAGGGGTGAGGAGAAGATGGGAACTATGTGCATTTTGTATTCAATTTCACTGCAAACCTAAAATACTTCCTGAAAATTACACTATGTGTTTATTATACAATACACTATATACTAGACACTATATGTATATTACACTATACGTCTTCACAAGTTTGTTTAAATTCCTTCTTTATTCTTCAGAAGCAAACTAAGAAACAGCTACATGATGAGCATGCTATATAAAAAGAGATGCAGAGACCCATTCTGAGGATAATATTGTGAAGAAAATCCTTAATACACCAGGGTAAAATATACATATGAAATTAACATGAATGTATTGGGAGCTGGTCAAAACATTCCTTCAGATTTCCCATAAGACATTAGAGTTAGCTAAAAGTTCATTCAAATGTTTTCATAAGATATTAGGAGAAAATCCAAATGAAGTTTTTAGGCCAACCTAACTCCAGTAGTCATGTATGGATGTGAGAGTTGGACTGTGAAGAAGGCTGAGCACCAAAGAATTGATGCTTTTGAAGTGTGGTGTTGGAGAAGACTCTTGAGAGTCCCTTGGACTGCAAGGAGATCCAACCAGTCCATTCTGAAGGAGATCAGGCCTGGGATTTCTTTGGAAGGAATGATGCTAAAGCTGAAACTCCAGTACTTGGCCACCTCATGTGAAGAGTTGACTCATTGGAAAAGACTCTGATGCTGGGAGGGATTGGGGGCAAGAGGAGAAGAAGACGACCGAGGATGAGATGGCTGGATGGCATCACTGCCTCGATGGACGCGAGTCTGAGTGAACTCCGGGAGTTGGTGATGAACAGGGAGGCCTGGCGTGCTGCGATTCATGGCTTTGCAAAGAGTCGGACATGACTCAGCGACTGAACTGAACTGAACTGAACATATATTTTCGGAGAAGGCAATGGCAGCCCACTCCAGTGTTTTTGCCTGGAGAATCCCAGGGATGGGCAATCCTGGTGGGCTGCCATCCATAGGGTCACACAGAGTCGGACACGACTGAAATGACTTAGCAGCAGCAGCAGCAGCAACATAAAATATTTAAATTGTCTTGGGACTTCCTTGTTGTCCAGTGGTTAAGACTCTGTGCTCCCAATGCAGGGGGTCCAAGTTCAACTCTTGGTCAGGGAACTAGATCCTATATACCACAAGCAAGAATTCACACACAGCAACAAAGAACCGCTGTAGCCAAATAAATAAGTAATTTAAAAAAATTTAAGTTGTCTTCTAATTAAAAAAGCTAACATTTTAGTCTTAGCAATTTATTGACCCACAGATAAGCAAGATAATGTAGTGTAAGATGACTGCTGCTGTGTAGACTTTTGTATATTTGTGTGTTTATTCATCTGTTGATCATACACATGTAATTTAATATTTAAGTAAAATATCCTATACATGTTAATTAAAAACACTACACCACATGAATATAAATCAGATAATGGTAAACTTTTCCTGTAAATAACTAGGTAGGAAATAGTTTCCATTTTGCAGGTCGAGTCTCTTATAATTACTCAGTCTTCCTTAAGAACTTGAAAACATCCACAATTTGGACAATATGTAAGCAAGTTAGTATGGTTGTATTCCAATGAAACTGTTTTTTGTTTTTTTTGTTTTTTAAACAGAAAGCTGGATTATTTGACATGTTAAGGGTCTTATTTTGCATATGTGGATAAAATATCATTGAATTAATATTAAGCACTACTAATTTCCAATGACTAGTTTTTATTAATTTAAATGTGTGCCATTTAAGCAGAGTTTTTCTGTATATGCTCTGTGCTCGGTCACTCACTCAGTCATTCATTTTTGTCCGACTCTTTGCAACCTCATGGACTGTAGCCCACCAGGCTCTTCTGTTCACGAGTTTTTCAGGCAAGAATACCGGAGTGAGTTGCCATTTCCTCCTCCAGCAGATCTTTGTGACCATTGATCAAACCCACGTCCTCTGCATTGGTTGGCAGATTTTTTTTCCCACTGAGCTGCCTGGGAAGCCCCTTTCCTTATAAAAATATATGAAAAATCTTTAATAAAATTTCCTTCAAATTATGCTTAAGGGAACTTAAAGGAAATGGCAACTCACTCCAGTATTCTTGCCTGGAAAATCCTATTGACAGAGGAGCCTGATGGGCTACAGTCAGTCCATGGAGTTGCAAAGAGTTGTCCAGGACTGAGTGACTGAGCAGAAACAATAGGCCATCTCCTACAGTGTGGCTCAGTCTACAAAGAAGCTGTTTTGTTATAAAATTCTCTCCTAATCAGCTCTTGATTAAATACATATATCTCACATATCATCACATAGTCTGGAGGTTATCATTCCTCTTTTACAAAGTGATTTTATTGGACTTTCATTTTGTTACATTTCATTTGGTTAAGCATCTTGTTTGATGCTTAAAAGTGATGTGTGCTTTTTATTTTCAAGAGATGGTTGGTCAGTTTTATTTGTCTTTGTATAACTGTAACCTCTAATGAGATGTCTTACAAAAGGAAAGATATGGGTGACTAATAAGTAGATAGATAGATAATTAGATAGTTCAAGAACCAGGGTTCAAGGATGCTAATGCTATATTTGGGGGTTGTGATTCTAAATTATATTATTTGAAATTGTTAATGTATTACCAATTACTAATATATGTATTTTTATGGACTAGAAATTATTTATTTATTTATCATTTTTCTCTGTCTTGGAGTTTATGTTGCAGTTTATCCAGAGAAAATTATTAAAAGATAAATCTTCTAAGACTGTGCAAAATGTTGCTGCATTCAATAGAATGTTTCTTTATTAGCAGCCAAGTTTTCTGAGTTTAACACAAAAGGATTAATGTTATTTGAAATATATGGATTAGCTAGTGCTTAGTGTTTATTTTCTCTTATTTATCATTGTGATATATGATCATGACTTTTTTTAAAAGATAAAATACATTAAACTGGACTATTAGAAAAGAATAACATCTAAAGGTCACTCTAGGAAAGAAATTACTTTTATTTTCAGCTTTTTGAAAAGCTATTTTACATATTTGTCTATAGTAAACACTGTTGATTGTCAAACTAGACTCAATAATCTAAATTTTATTTGTTCACATTAATCCATTTCTCTACCAAGTAGTTCTTCCTCCTAGGTGCAGGAATGGCTTCGTGGTTCTAATCTTTTCTCTTTGGCATAACTTTTTCAGATATGGACAAAAGATTATATTAGTCAATGAGACAAAAATGAAGTTTTCGGGACACTCTTGGAGTGATAAATTACTCTTAAGCACAAGATGAGAGCAAATGAATAACTGATTGCAGAGTGAAACCACTGGCTCCAACTAACCCTCAGCCAACTTGATCTTTTTAATGTATTTTTCACATTTCTCCAACATTTATTCCATTCTCTTAACTTTATTTTGTATTGTTGTCACTATGGCAGCCAAAAAGAATCCTAACGGACACAATGATTTACTGTTAATATATTTTAAATTATTTATATCAATATATATGTTTTTCTGAAACCAATCATGAATATTATTTTATTATATTATAAAAATATGTTATATAATATATAATACATAATAGTGTTCTCCAAGACTGCAGTGATCAGGAGGTAGGCCTTTAATTCTGTCAACCAGACCACAGCTGATTGGAGCCTTAATATCTTATTAAAGTCATCTGGATCATCTATGCTGAGATATATGTACAGCTAAACTTTCTGACTGAAGTTTTATCTCCAGGGATTGAACCTGAATAACATTTGAATTTGTCCTCTGCCTGCTGTTATGTCTGAACTTCATTAGCTGCTCCATTCTGCAGCTAGTCATTAGATTTACATTTCTTAATTATATATTTTTGAAAAGAAATTGGTGGCTCTTCAGAGCATTAATGAATTGTAATATGTTCATTTAAATCTTAGATCAACTCAATTCGATCCTAGTTTGAATTCTTCTGAAACTACACGCTCTTTTCAACAGCCTCCTGTCAGATGACATTTGTAGAATTCTCCAGACTGCATGTGAAAGCTGATGATTGTTTGCTAGAATGTTTCTGTGTAGTTATGAAACAGTATCTGTGTCTCAGGAATGGTCCACCCTCCCTATATTTGTTCTATGATGTGGAGACCTCCAGTAACCCATAGTGTGCCAGTGGCTCTGTCTCTCCTATGCATAGTGCCGTACTTAATTCTGACCTCTTCCTCCTGTATAACAGTCATGTTCCACCCCCTATTTCTTTACTCTCCCACACCTAAAACAACTTTTCTCCTGATGTGAGGAAAATGTGGTAGAAGTAATCCGTAGCCTTTTCCTATCAGTCCAGTCAAGTCTACATTCTTGGTTGTGATACACAGACTTGCTGGATTCCCCAATGTGGTATTAAGAAACTTTCTTCTTCCAGAGGCTATAAACTCTTAAATATTTAGAGCACTTTTTTGCCTAGGTGAAAAATCTAGTTGGTCACTTTACATAGGCATTTTATAACAGATCTTTAGTTAATGAAATAAAAAATTTCCATTAATGGTATTCTACGTAAAACACATAGTTTCAAACTGTACACTATTTAGAAAGTTCATTCTTGTCTCAGTAGATTTTCTACAGTCCGGATTGCCCCTTCAGTCGTTTTATAACAATCAGTGTATAAAACGCTGACCCACATTTGCTCTCTTTTGCCTGAAGATAAGCCCCCGGGACATCGTGTTGAATAGGGCTATTGGTTGGAAAAGTGTAATTGCAGTTCAGAGTGGAGCTGAAGACTGTATCAAGCAGGAAACTATACTCCATAAAATATTAGATTCATACTCCAAAACTGGAATATAGATGAATTGGGAGTTCATTATGCAAGTGAAATAAGGCTTTCACAGAAGGATGTGCTGCCTGAGTCCACACACAGGAGGTTTCTAAAGTTCTCAAACTCAGAAGCAGGGGGTAGAATGTCAGTTGACAAGGCCAGGGGACAGGTGGAAATGGGGAGTTCTTGTTCAATGGGAGTAACATTTCAGTTACACAGGAGGAGCGATTTCTAGAGATCTGTGTCCAACATCATGCCACTAGTTTACAGTCCTGTACCATGCACTTTGAAGAAATTGTCAAGAGGGTAGCTCCCATGTTAAGTGTTCTTACTACAATTAAAAAAAAAAAAACAGCTAACAGGGGAAAAAAAAAGGAAATTTTTGTTTGGTTTTGCTGCACCTTACACAGGCCTTTAACATTTATTTAGCAAATGGTAACCAAGATAATTGTTTTA
Organism: Madoqua kirkii; assembly: GCA_006408675.1. NCBI lineage: Eukaryota > Metazoa > Chordata > Mammalia > Artiodactyla > Bovidae > Madoqua > Madoqua kirkii. Next base: position 22,783 of record SJYC01008961.1, read on the forward strand.
TATGAACTCAGAAACGAAATAAGCATGAATCAGATAATCTATATTACATAATCTATACTGTTCTCATTAGCATTGGTTGTAACCTCTTTCCTCTTCTTCTTCCATTGTTATGATAAAAAGAATGAACATACATATCCTCTAGATAGTGCAGGATTTAAGTCTATTTCTGAATTTGAGGTTGTTTCCTGCAATTCTTGCATATGTAAACCATAAAAGTATTAAAATTTATAGACATTGATCATGGTGTTAAACACTGTTCATATTCTTTAACCTTTCTCTGATTTGGTTCAAAAATGATTTTTAATTAAAAATAGCTTGAGTAATAATATAGAGTGTAAACAGTATAGAGTGTAATATTATGTAGTTCACTATCTGCTCTCTGCTGCTCTGCTAAGTCGCTTCAGTCATGTCCGACTCTGCGCGACCCCATGGACGGCAGCCCACCAGGCTCCCCCATCCCTGAGATTCTCCAGGCAAGAACACTGGAGTGGGTTGCCATTTCCTTCTCCAGTGCATGAAAGTGAAAAGTGAAAATGAAGTCGCTCAGCCATGTCTGACTCTTGGCAACCCGGTGGACTGCCGCCCACCAGGCTCCTCCATCCATGGGACTTTCCAGGCAAGAGTACTGGAGTGGGGTGCCATTGCCTTCTCCGGTAGTTCACTATAAACAACAGTAACTATTTATAACAAAACCTAACTATAAATTTGATAAAGTAAATAAATTTAGGTAGTTCATAAACCAAGGGAAAAAAGAGGCTTGTAATTTAGACATTGCCCTCTCTGTACTTTGCTTCATTCCTGAGTAGAAAGACTGAATTTAGGAACAGCCAGAAGTCATAGAGACAGAGTTTAAAAAGCTCTTCCCTTTTTAGCAACTTTTGTGCTTGCTTTAAATTGATCATTTGTTTCATCAGTTAATCCTCAAGTAGAGGGCATGTCCTTTCCACTTGCAGAATTCTCTTACATAAGTTGAATTCCCTCCTTATCATCTCAAGCCAACAAGCACTTTATTTTCTTTTTTGTTTGTTATTAGGAAAAAGAAGGGGGAAAAATCAGCTCATAACTATTTGCTGGAGCTGTCTGCATTTTAATCCCCGACTATGAACGGACATCAGAGTGGCCTTATGATATTTTGCACAAAGGCTCAGTGTTCATGGCTCTACTCAGAGAACCCAAAATAGCATTCAGTAAGCAGTGACACACTGAGGGTCTTGGTACTACAAGCACAAGTGTCTGTAACCAGAGCAATGTGCCACATGTAAGGTTCGATGAGAAGCCTGTGAAGCAAAGTCGGGGCAAACTCTCCCACTATTCTTCTGTGTTTCATGTGAACTTTGGATTTCAGTTCTGCAGACCTTATTGCACTTGAAGATACACAGGTAAGACTGTGATAAACAGGCAAGTATTGATTATATAAGCTAACTCAATGAAAATAGAGCCAAAAAGTACTTGAAAAACTCTCTAATTTTCACTTCATAAGCAAAAATTTCTAAAACTCTCTAAACTTGACATGTACATTGAACATTCTCTAAAACAAAGATCAATTTATCACCCCTGCAATTCAGATTCAGGAAAATAAAAGTTCTTTATATCTAGAAAATTTAAAACAAGTTTCTTGGGAGGAATGCAGCATTACTGCATCTTTCTCCAGGATTTTGTTTCTTAATTTTTAAAAATAGTTAACATTCTACTATCAGATGCCATGAGCAATAAAGTTATAAATTTTAAAGATATGTGGAAATATTTATTACAGAGTAAATATTTTTAAAATAATAAATTATTTCTTAGTAAATTATATTCAGTATGGAGATTTCCACATATCTGAATAAAACTATATGCCTCTTT
>SJYC01008971.1:0-14020 GCA_006408675.1 Madoqua kirkii
TCAAAGTGAAATTCAAAATTCACAGGTTGAACAGAAAGTAGTGAATACTGTGTGCTCAAAATTGCTATATGTGTTCATTTTTTTATTAATAGGGTATACAACTGAACGGAACCAAATTGATCATATATGTTCAAATCAAATATTTCAAATAATTTTGAGCTGAAGTTGGAACAGTTGAATTCCTACAATCTCTCTCTCTGTATTTTGAGATATAAACATCCAAACCATGTAATAGAAGGTAATTTTTTATCAATATCAATCAGGTATCATTCATATCATTTTGTGTCAGCAACACAGATATAATTTTACAAAAGCCTGAGAAAATCAGACTTGAAATACAACAAGTTTGGAAGATATTAAAAGCAGTTGGAGAGGACATAAACTGTAGTAAATCCTTGTACATGCATATCATTATTTACTTAGGGAAAAGTAAAAACAGTAAATAAAAGAAACTTCCAGAAGAGCAAAAACTTGCAAGTAAAAAAAAAGTATGGGTTGAGAGAACATTTACATTCCTATCATATTGATGTAAAAATTGAAAAAGTATAGTTAGAGAAATTTTCATGAATCATTCCATGAATGGTTGCTCCCTGTATTTAGAAAATAGTGTATATAATCTTGGTTAAAGAAATTGAAAGTGTGATAAATAGCAGGTGAAGCAATCCATGGAAGATAGATTAGAAAAAAAAAATAGAATCTTTGGGGCTCACAGTTTTGTCATGGATGGAAGCCTTATAAACAGCTTATCAACTTGGAAAAACACCTTATAAAAATGCACATTGATGCAATATCTGTATCACTAAGGTTTAATGTTTGAGTCCAGTGGCATTAAGCAGATGTGTTAACATAAATTCTGGTTTAATTAATGATAGGCTTGTCAATCATAGCATACATAGAAAAAGAGATTCAGGGATGGATACCTATATGTTAGTCTAAAAAGTGTTCTTTTAAAATTATATATAAAAAATACAATCAGATTTTAGTAGCTAAGTTGCAATTTTCTAGAAATTATACTCAGTAATATTTCAAAAAACTATTTAAATTTTTTTTTCTAGTCTCAGAGGTGTTGCAAGAATAAAGCTGTATCCCAAGCAAAAGACATAACATTAAGATCTCATTTTTGTAAATTTTAATAAAGGTAAATCAGTGTGGATACTTATGAAATAGCACAGCTTCACACTATTACCTACACTACAGTGTTCTTGCCTGGAGAATCCCATGGACGGAGGGGCCTTATAGGCTACAGTTTATGGGGTTGCAAAGAGTCAGACATGACTAAGCAACTAACACACAATGGTGGAGACCTGGGTTCGATCCCTGGGTCAGGAAGATCCACTGGGGAAGGAAATGGCAATCCACTCCAGTACTACTGCCTGGAAAATCCCAGGGACAGAGGAGCCTGGTAGGCTACAGTCCATGGGGGTCACAAAGAGTCGGACACAACTGAGCGACCTCATTTTTCTTTCACTTTATTAACTTAGAGGTTGATGCCTAAGTCTTAAACTACTTGGTACAGGAAGATGTTAAAAGCTTTTATAAGGATCAGAAAATATTAAGCATATTTGTTCACTAAGCTCATGGCTTGAGCCTGTCAGATCTGAGTTTGCATTATTTCACTTTCATTTAGGTAACTGTGTGAACTTTGTTGAACTGAATAATCTTTCCATGTCTGAGGTTGTGATTGCTAAAGTGAGGTCCAATCTACCTATTTCACACAACTGTTATGAAGAATAAGCAAAACAGGAAGAGTGTGTAGTCCCAGACAAAACGCAAGCGCTCAGTAAAGGACGGCTCATCGTCACAAGGCTGACACGGCTCTGCTGGAACGCACAGATCCCTTTCTTTTCCAACACTGAACGATCCCAAGGGCTTCCCAGCACATTTGAAATATAAGTCAACTTTCTGACCTGACATACAAGGTCGTGTATCATCCTGCGTTCTGCTTATTTCTGTGCTCTCCACTCTTCCAATGTCATGCTCAAGGCCTGAAACAACCTTTCTCCAAACATTTATATTTTTCTTCCCTCACTTCATTCAAGTCCATGATCAGTTCTGACTTCCCCAGGAAGACCTACTGGTCCACTCTCCCCCAAATGTGGGTCCCTTACTTTGCTTTCTTTCCATCAGATCACTCAGTTGCTCGGTATTTCATTGTATATATGGTACTTGCTATTGTCTTTATCCTTTTGTTACAATGTAAAGCCTAATTGGACAAGAAATTATCTTTTTCACTTGTTCTTGTCTGAAATAGCTTTTGGAACACAGTATGTGACCAATAAATATTTCTTGAATGAATGCAGTAATGAATTCCAATCTATTTTTCTTGGTCATATATTATAGAAGCAACTTTAACTTTGTTGAATATTAATATGGAATTAAAGTATTTGTCAAATGAGATTGGCACTGGGTAGTTCTAAGATATAAATAATATTCCAGAACTTTGAAAATACCCCAGATTTTCAAAATCTTTCTGTAAATTATGAGTTTGTTATTTTAACTTGTTTGTACTTAATTATATCACTTCCTCTTGTGGGGAGGGGTAATGGCAGTTACCCAGCTTGGTCAAAACACATCCTTTGATGATTGCTACATAAATTCTCATATGGATAAGTTCCCATGAAGTGTGATGTGCAGGAAAACATTTGTGATGCACGGCAATTCTGCTTCACATGTTAGAAAACAATCTGGGAACAAATGTATTGTTAAGTTCACAGGGCTACACAAAACCTTCAAGGTAGCTTCATGTTCCTTTTTATAATATAATAGGCATCACGTATCAAAGACACTAAAAGCTGGGAGACACATTAGCGAGAGAAATGTAGGAAAGGATTATGTGGCTTTTTTTTTCTTTTTCCTTTTCTTTGGCCACACTGAGCAGCATGTGGGATCTTAGCAACCTGACCAGGATTGAACCCATGCCCCTTGCAGTGGAAGCCCAGAGTCCTAACCACTGCACCACCAGGCCAGTCCCATATGTGGTTTTTATATATCTACTTGTGTCTGTCTTCTATATCTGCATACCCATCCAACCATCCTTGCATCCACATATCTATCTTCTATCTCCTGACTATTATCTATCTCCTCCTCCAGGAAATTGTAATTTCACAATTACACTAGAGATTAGCATCTCAATCACAGGTTAGATCCTTGGGACCTGTTAGCACTTGTTGTTTTCTTTTCCTAGAGAGCTCTGAGGATGGGAAGCTGCCTGGTATGAAATGGCAGGGAGAGAGGGCAAGAGCTGGGCAAAATGCAGTTCCTACCCTTGGACAAGGCTGCTGCTGCTGCTGCTGCTGCTAAGTCACTTCAGTCTGTCTGACTCTGTGCGACCCCGTAGACGGCAGCCTACCAGGCTCCGCCCCTGGGATTCTCCAGGCAAGAACACTGGAGTGGGTCTTTGACAAGGCAAAACTGCGAAATTTCCCAGAGATTAAGTCATTGCACCTGTAGATATTTTGCACAGAAGGAAGAAGCTTCGGGAGCTTAAATCAGTCATTCAAAGACTGTGTGACACAGCTAAGGAAAAACAGAGACCTCTGGTCCTTAAAACATCTCCAAATCCCCCCTGCATGAAATCCAGAACAGAGGGACAGCCATCAGATATGCCTGTCCTCACTCAGGACTCTGGCTGTGAAGTTCTGATAGTGCCAGCCCTGTCTTTCACCTTTCCATCCCTACCCAGAAACCAGAGGTCCTGATGCACAGAGTGGAAGAGGAAGAGAGACAGAGCCATCTTGGCCAAGGTGGGCATAACAAAGATCAATGGAAATGTCTCTTAAAAACTGAATAAAATAAAGCATGTTCATGATGTTTCTTTCACATTGCAAACTAATCAATAGAGTGGATACATTAAAGTATCAAATCCATTTGGCATTTCATGTAGTTTGAATAATTTGAAATTCACCTTGCTAGTATGAAGCATTGACAAAATACAAAAAAATAAATATAATCGATAGTTTTCTTAGGCCACTTAAAAGCATATTATAATAGTTTGCACAACTTTATTTTATGCTATTTCTTTGTGCTTATTCATTTTAATATTTAAATTGTGAACTGTTCTTTAGGTTTTGCAGTGTTAACTGGTTTATCTCAGCCAGATATAAGGCTGGACATGGAAATGACCATATATTCACGATGACACAGAGGTACAAATCTGTAGAATGTTTTACCCTAAAGAGAAGGGTAGAGATGATATATGGAAAACACATGTTTCTGTTATATTGCTTCATTTACATGGTAAAGAGAGTAAGTAAGGTATGAAGTACATTTCACATTGTTTTTCAATTGCTAATGTTTCTTTCTTGTGTAAACTTGGGAAGTTCCCTAAAACATTGTCTTTTGGTAGCTCCATCTGTACATGGTAACATTAAGGATATATACTTTATCATATTATTAGAAGAAGTAACCGAAATAATACATATAAAGAATTAATTGAGCTTAAAGGAGTACACCAAGACTATATATTGTCACCCTGCTTATTTAACTTATATGCAGAGTACATCATGAGAAACGCTGGACTGGAAGAAACACAAGCTGGAATCAAGATTGCCGGGAGAAATATCAATAACCTCAGATATGCAGATGACACCACCCTTATGGCAGAAAGTGAAGAGGAACTAAAAAGCCTCTTGACAAAAGTGAAAGAGGAGAGTGAAAAAGTTGGCTTAAAGCTTAACATTCAGAAAATGAAGATCATGGCATCCGATCCCATCACTTAGACTGGAAGAAACACAAGCTGGAATCAAGATTGCCGGGAGAAATATCAATAACCTCAGATATGCAGATGACACCATCCTTATGGCAGAAAGTGAAGAGGAACTAAAAAGCCTTTTGATGAAAGTGAAAGAGGAGAGTGAAAAAGTTGGCTTAAATCTCAGCATTCAGAAAATGAACATCATGGCATCTGGTCCCATCACTTCATGGGAAATAGATGGGGAAACAGTGGAACAGTGTCAGACTTAATTTTTGGGGGCTTCAAAATCACTGCAGATGCTGACTGCAGCCATGAAATTAAAGACACTTACTCCTTGGAGGGAAAGTTATGACCAACCTAGATAGTGTATTGAAAAGCAGAGTCATTACTTTGTCAACAAAGGTCCGTCTAGTCAAGGCTGTAGTTTTTCCTGTGGTTATGTATGGATGTGAGAGTTGGACTTTGAAAAAGGCAGAGCTCCGAAGAACTGATGCTTTTGAACTGTGGTGTTGGAGAAGACTCTTGAGAGTCGCTTGGACTGCAAGGAAATCCATCCAGTCCATTCTGAAGGAGATCAACCCTGGGATTTCTTTGGAAGGAATGATACTAAAGCTGAAACTCCAGTACTTTGGCTACCTCATGAGAAGAGTTGACTCATTGGAAAAGACTCTGATGCTGGGAGGGATTGAGGGCAGGAGGAGAAAGGGACGACAGAGGATGAGATGGCTGGATGGCATCATGGACTCGATAGACGTGGGACTGAGTGAACTCCGAGAGATGGTAATGAACAGGGAAGCCTGGAGTGCTGCAATTCATGGGCTGGCAAAGAGTCGGACACACTGAGCGACTGAACTAAACATTAAAATCACCCATTCCCATCCATTTTAGTTCACTAATTCCTATGATGTTGATATTTACTCTTTCCATCTCCTGCTTGATCACATCCAGTTTACCTTGATTCATGGACCTGATGTTCTGGGATTCTGTGCAATATTGTTCTTACAGCATCAGGCTTTAACCACCAGATACATACACAACTGAGCATCATTTCTTCTCTAGCCCAGCCTCTTCTTTCCTTCTGGAGCTATTAGTAATTGCCTTTTGCTCTTCCCCTATAGCATATGGGATACCTGAGGACCTGTGGGGCTCTCTTCTGGTGTTATATCTTTTTGCCTTTTCATACTTTCCATGAGATCTCTAAGGAAGAATATTGGAGTGGGTTGCCATTTCTTCCTCCCATGGACCAATTTTGTCAGAACTCTTCACTGTTACCTGTCTGTTTTGAGTGGCCCTGCATGTCAGTGCTTCACTGAGTTATGTAAGCCTCATTGCCATGACAGGCTGTGAATGAAGGGAGCCTACTTCACATATGATGTTTTTCCAACGCAATGCTGTATATATCTAAAAGTGAATGCCAATTAAAAAGGTACTACCATACATTCAACTAGCTGACGTTGCATTTACCAAAGACCTTAACAATATCTCTCTATTAAAAGAAAAATACAAAAATATTTCAAATTGTACTTATAAAATATTTACACACATTTTGAATAGTTGAGTAAAATTTGAAGAGTTCTTAAAGTGAAAAACAGTTTATTTGAAGAGAGTTTGGGTTTACTTGGAGGTGGAGTGGAGCATCAGGCAACTTCCATCAAATTTCAGAGAGCTAGCAAGCTATCAATATTGTGGATGAACCCTGGTCCCATTTGTTGTTCTTCACCTGGTTGATTATATTACAACTTTAGATCCAATTATGGGATTGCTTTTGCATTCCAGTCTCCTGTAATGAAAAGGACATCTTTTCCAGGTGTTAGTTCTAAAAGGTCTTGTAGGTCTTCATAGAACCTTTCAACTTCAGCTTCTTCAGCGTTACTGGTTGAGGCATAGACTTGGATTACTGTGATATTGAATGCTTTGCCTTGGAAACGAACAGAGATCATTCTGTCATTTTTGAGATTGCATCCAAGTACTGCATTTCGGACTCTTTTGTTGACCATGATGGCTACTCCATTTCTTCTAAGGGATTCTTGACTGCAGTAGTAGATATAATGGTCATCTGAGTTAAATTCACCCATTCCAGTCCATTTTAGTTAGCTGATTCCTAGAATGTCGATGTTTACTCTTGACATCTCCTGTTTGACCACTCCCAATTTGTCTTGATTCATGGACCTAACATTCCAGGTTCCTGTGCAATATTGCTTTTTACAGCATCGGACCTTGCTTCTATCACCAGTCCCAACCACAATGGGGTATTGTTTTTGCTTTGGCTCTATCCCTTCATTCTTTATGGAGTTATTTCTCCACTGATCTCCAGTAGCATATTGGGTACCTACCAACCTGGGGAGTTCCTCTTTCAGTATCCTCTCATTTTGCCTGTTTATACTGTTCATGGGGTTCTCAAGGCAAGAATACTGAAGTGATTTGCCATTCCCTTTTCCAGTGGACCACATTCTGTCAGACCTCTCCACCATGACCTGCCCGTCTTGGCTGGTTCCAAATAAAGGAGTACATCAAGGCTGTATATTGTCAACTGGATTATTTAGGTTATATGCAGAGTACATCATGAGAAATGCTGGGCTGAAAGAAGCACAAGCTGGAATCAAGATTGCCAGGAGAAATATCAATAACCTCAGATATGCAGATGACACCACCTTTATGGCAGAAAATGAAGAGGAACTTTTTTTTTTAAAAAGCCTTTTGATGAAAGTGAAAGAGGAGAGTGAAAAAGTTGGCTTATAGCTCAACATTCAGAAAACTAAGATCATGGCATCTGGTCCCATTACTTCATGGGAAATAGATGGGGAAACAGTGGAAACAGTGTCAAACTTTATTTGTGGGGGCTCAAAAATCACTGCAGATGGTGATTGCAGCCATGAAATTAAAAGATGCTTATTCCTTGGAAGAAAAATTATGACCAACCTAGACAACATATTGAAAAGCAGAGTCATTACTTTGTCAACAAAGGTCCGTCTAGTCAAGGCTATGGTTTTTCCTGTGGTCATGTACGGATGTAAGAGTTAGACTGTGAAGAAAGTTGAGCACCTAAGAATTGATGCTTTTGAACTGTGGTGTTGGAGAAAACTCCTGAGAGTCCCTTGGACTGCAAGGAGATCCAACCAGTCCATCCTAAAGGAGATCAGTCCTGGGTGTTCTTTGGAAGGAATGATGCTATAACTGAAACTCCAGTACTTTGGTCACCTCATGTGAAGAGTTGACTCATTGGAAAAGACTCTGATGGTGGGAGGGGTTGGGGACAGGAGGAGAAGGGGATGTCAGAGGATAAGATGGCTGGATGTTATCACCGACTCGATAGACGTGAGTTTGAGTGAACTTCGGGAGATTTTGATGGACAGGGATGCCTGGCGTGCTGCAATTCATGGGGTTGCAAAGAGTCGGACACGACTGAGTGACTGAACTGAACTGAACTGAAGGGATTGCTAACTAGCTCAATACCAGCCATAGAGTAGATATCATAAATCATTGTTAAGTGGAATAAAAAAAGTGAATACAACAGAATGAATAAAGTGGAAATAATGTTTCCTAAATATTGGTGTTTGGGAAAGTGACTAGCAAAATGCTAAATGTTTTAAATACATCACCTTGTGTTTTATGAAAAAAATCTTGCAAGATATATATCCTTAGCTTGGCCACCTCATGCGAAGAGTTGACTCATTGGAAAAGACTGTGATGCTGGGAGGGATTGGGGGCAGGAGGAGAAGGGGATGACCGAGGATGAGATGGCTGGGTGGCATCAGTGACTCAGTGGACATGAGTTTGAGTGAACTCGGGGAGTTGGTGATGGACAGGAAGGCCTGGCGTGCTGCAGTTCATGGGGTCGCAGAGTTGGGCACGACTGAGCAAGTGAACTAAACTGAACTGAATGCTTTGTCCTTGGTTAATGCTCAGTACACGACTGTACTGATGAAATGTGCAAGCTTTAATTTACTAAGGGGTTTAATCCCCAGAAACATCAGAGCAGCAACTGGATTATTCATCTGCAATAGGTTTAGCAATAACCTTTTTATATCCCCACATTCTCTTTGTCTGGAAAAGAAAGGCATAGCTCATGTAACTGTTTATGAATATAAACCTTTGGCATTTGATAATCAGTTATTGCTCTATTCTAAAAACTGGAAAAATTAGCAACTATATTTCAGAGTCAAAATCTTTTTCTATTATAATTGGTAAGTAGAAAAGCTACTGAATTCCTATTAACTGGAGCATTTAAGTTAAAGACAAATTTTTATCTGTTGCAGAAGTATAATAATTTATAAGGATATATATCTTCAGAAACCAAGCTGAGAAGTGAATTTTAATCAAAATTGAGGCCAGATCTAGACTTCCAGTATAAAATGACATTTATATAGAACAATTTGAAGAGGCTTTCCCAATTTTCTATTTAAACACCATTAACAAATGGAGGGGGAAAAAGCCAGCAAAAAGGCAAAATAAACAACTGAATAGGCAGAGTAACACTAACCAAAAAACATTAGATGATTATCACAGACTGTTAGATAAACATTTATCAAAATCTGGAAGTAATTTTCACTGAGTGTAAAGCTGATGACTTCTTATCCATTCAGTCACTCAAGAAATATTAACCACTGTCCTGCAGCAAAATGGGAAATCCGTGAGGGATTTCAGGCCTGTAGGCTACTTATAGGACATTTTATAATAATTGCTGATTGCAGATGAGGCCAGGAGTTTATTTTGCAGTAGTATTTTAAAATGTATATCACCCGGAATGTAGTATTCCAGTTTAATGACTTTAACTGATTGGCAGGTTACCTTTTAAAATATGCAATAACTCCTGGTGTCGATTTTGTCATTTGAACAGTCAATTGATAGAAATTATTTAAATGTTTATGGTATTTAAATTATATTAATTGTGTAAGAGCTCATTCAAAATATTTAAAAAGTGTTTGAATCCCTGTGTAGACATGCGGTCAACATCTGCCAGTAAATTAGGTTTATTATTCCACTAAAATCTTAGGAAGAAGCCTCAGCTCTGATAATTTTGTAATATGATTGTAGAATCTTAGTTAAGATCTCATTTGTCTGGAATGAGTATATAGAATTCTTTGGCTTTGTGTACACACTATTCTTCATGAGGTGAAGTAAAAGAGGTCACTATGTTTTATAAAATATCTAAAATCATAATCACATCTTATAAATTTGATATAGCATGTCAAATATGTTATTTCTAACGTGTTCTAAACTACTAGTTAGTCGTCTATTTTCATTATTCAACTGGGTAATTTTATGCATTTGGAAGATTACCGATTACCATTCTATTCCATTTACTTGTGTAATTTCACAATTCTGTTTCATGCAAAGAAAAGAATTGGTCTGTAGTTAGAATGTGGTGTGTGTGTGTACTTAGTCACTTAGTTGTGTCTGACTCTGTGACCACAGGGACTGTAGCCCGCCAGGCTCCTCTGTCCATGTGGATTCTCCAGGCAAGAACACTGGAATGGGTTGTCATGCCCTCCTCCAGGGAATCTTCCCAACCCAGGGACTGAACCCAGGTCTCCTGCATTGCAGATGGATTCTTTACTGTCTGAGCCATCAGGGAAACCTATAGTTAGAATAATGCATAAAAAACTCCACAAACCAGACAAATTCCTTGGAGGCAAAAGTTAAGTTCATCTGCCAAAGAATAAATCCTCACTAAAGGATTCCTAATCTCTTTATTAGGTAGTTCAACAGTTGGACAGAAAATGATTAGAAATATTAGGGTCAATACAAATTTACTCAGGCATCTTGTTTATTTCCAATAGGTTCCAAACCGTTTAAATTAAAAAAATAAAACATAAAAATCCTTTCATTAGGGAAAAGCATCTGTAGAAAGTATGTGAAGGAACAGATTACTGAATTGGAACCAGGGCTCATTTATGCCATTTGCTTTTTGCTGTAGGCAGCACTTGTAGGAACAAGAGCCATGGACACTCCCCTGTGGGAGCTATGAGGAACCTCATAAAGGATCCAACATTTAGAATGGTCTAGGTGAGCTGTTGAACACTGTGTTGCCTTATGTTTCTATGATTTAATAAACAAAAGGATGAGCCAAAAGTCCCAGGTTTTGGTGTTTGTTGAGAGCATTGACTGTTGTCACCAGTCATCTCTATTTTTGGAATGGAAATTTTTATGTTTCTGAAGTGGGAAATCACTTCTTAGCCTTTCAATGCAATGGCAACAGCATAGTGTGGGCTTGGGAGCATAAGTATGTCAACCACTTAGGTTATTGCAGTGCATGGATGACCTCAATAGTTGTTAGGTGGTTAAGTCTTTTCTCAAAAGAGGAGAGTCATTGCCTAATTGTTCTGTCTTTATTCAGGTGCATCCCAAGATTGTGTATAACTGTTAGGAAAGGATTCCAAGATATTTTCTGTCAGGGAGAGGTTAAGAGTACGACTACGTTCTTATCATCATAATCCCCGGTCAATGTTTATGTTATTGTTCAATCACCAAGTTGTGTTGTACTGTTTGTGACTGCATGACTACAGCTGTCAGGCTGCCCTGTCCTATACTACCTCCTGGAGTCTGTTCAAACTCATGTCCATTAAGAAGTGATGATGCCATCTAACCAATTCATGCTCTGTCAGCATTCTCCTGCCCTCATCTTTCCCAGCATTGGGGATTTTTCCAATGAGTTGGTTCTTCACATCAGGTGGCTGAAGTATTGGGGTTTCAGCTTCAGCATCAGTTCAGTTGCTTAGTAGTGTCCAACACTTTGCGACCCCATGGACTGCAACATGCTAGGCATCCCTGTCCATCACCAACTCCTGGAGCTTGCTCAAACTCAGGTCCATTAAGTCAGTGATGCCATCCAACCATCTCACCCTCTCATCCCCTTCTCCTTCTGCCTTCAATCCTTCCCAGTATCAGGGTCTTTTCCAAAGAGCATCAGGTGGCCAAAGTATTGGAGCTTCAGCTTCTGCATCAGTCTTTCCAGTGAATATTCAGGACTGATTTCCTTTAGGATGGACTGGTTGGATCTCCTTGCAGTCCAAGGGACTCTCAAGAGCTTTCTCCAGTACCTCAGATCAAAAGCATAAATTCCTCAGCACTCAGCTTTCTTTATGGGTCCAACTCTCACATCCATACATGACTACTGGAAAAAACAGAGTTGATAAGACCAACTTTTGTTGGCAAAGTAATGTCTCTGCTTTTTAATATGCTGTCTAGGTTGGTCCTTTCTTCCAAGGAGCAAATGTCTTTTAATTTCCTGGCTGCAGTCAACATCTGCAGTGATTTTGGAGCCCAAGAAAATAAAGTCTGTCACTGTTCACACTGTTTCCCCACCTATTTGCCATGAACTGATGGGACCGAATGCCATGATTATAGTGTATTGAATGTTGAGTTTTAAGCCATCTTTTTCACTCTCCTCTTTTATTTTCATTATGAGGCTCTTTAGTTGCTCTTCACTTTCTGCCATAAGAGTGGTGTCATCTGCATATCTGAGGTTATTGATATTTCTCCCAGCAATCTTGATTCCAGCTGTGCTTCATCCAGTCCTGCATTCCTATTGATGTACTTTGGATATAAGTTAAATAAACAGGGTAACAATATACAGCCTTGATGTACTTCATTCCCAATTTGGAACAAGTCTCTTGTTCCATGTCCAGTTCTGTTACTTCTTGACCTGCATACAGATTTGTCAGGCAGCAGGTATGTTTGTCTGTTATTCCCATCTCTTGAAGAATTTTCCAGTTTGTTGTGATCCACACAGTCAAAGGCTTTGGCATAGTCAATAACGCAGATGTTTTTCTGGAACTCTCGCTTTTTCTATGATCCAGTGGGTGTTGGCAATTTGATATCTTGTTCCTCTGCCTTTTCTAAATCCAGCTTGAACACCTGGAAGTTCTCAGTTCATGTACTGTTGAAGCCTCGCTTGCAGTATTTTGAGCATTACTTTGCTAGCATTTGAGGTGAGTGCAATTGTGTGGTAGTTTGAACATTCTTTGGCATTGCCTTTCTTTGGGATTGGAATGAAAACTGACCTTTTCCAGTCCTGTGGCCACTGCTCTGCTGTTTGTCAAATTTGCTGACATATTGATTGCAGCACTTTAACAGCATCATCTTTTAGGATTTGAAATAGTTCAGCTGGAATTTCATCACCTCCACTAGCTTTGTTCGTAGTGATGCTTCCTAAGGCCCACTTGACTTCACACTCCAGGATGTCTGGCTCTAGGTGAGTGATCACACCATTGTGGTTATCTGGATCATGAAGATCCTTTTTGTATAGTTCTACTGTGTATTCTTGCCCTTCTTCTTCATCTTTTCTGCTTCTGTTAGGTCCATACCATTTCTGTCCTTTATTGAGCCCATCTTTGCATGAAATGTTCCCTCACTATATACTTTTCTTGAAAAGATCTCTTGTCTTTCCTTCTATTGTTTTCTTATCTCTTCTTGCTATTCTCTGGAGCTCTGCATTCAGTTCGGTGTATCTTTCCCTTTCTTCCTTGACTTTCACTTTTCTTTTCTCAGCTATTTTGTAAGACCTCCTCAGACAACCATATTGCCTTCTTGGCATTTCTGCTATCTATACTAAAATCACTATATACTTTTCTTGAAAAGATCTCTTGTCTTTCCTTCTATTGTTTTCTTATCTCTTCTTGCTATTCTCTGGAGCTCTGCATTCAGTTCGGTGTATCTTTCCCTTTCTTCCTTGACTTTCACTTTTCTTTTCTCAGCTATTTTGTAAGACCTCCTCAGACAACCATATTGCCTTCTTGGCATTTCTGCTATCTATACTAAAATCTGAGGATACTCATAGTCAGCTTTTCATCCTCACAGGTAAATATCTGTAGATTTAGCCAATTATTATGTTAAGTTTGCAGTCCACAGTGAGCTGAATGAGCTAATGTGGAATGTGTGATTACCAAGGGCGTACTGAGTATTTATTGAAAACATATACAAAAAAGTGGACTGTGCAGTTCATTCCTTTGAAAAATGTGGGGGATAGGGACACTGACCTCTACCCAGTTGAAAATCTGTATATAACTTAGTCGCTCCCCTTGTCTGTGAAATCAGTCAACAGTAGATTATGTAGTACTGTATTACTGCTGAAATTCATGTGTAAGTGAACTGGCACAGTTCAAACCTGTGTTGTTCAAGGACCAACTGTATACAAGTCATCACAAAAAAGCCCACAAGATTAGTTATTTCCACTTCTCAGATGAGAACATTTAGATTCTGAACTTTAATCCAGTAATTCACAAAAAAAGTCTCAAATCTATACAGATATCTGAGTTATTAAAAACTTTAAACATTAGTAGCCATGGCAGAGAAAATAGGTATATACAAAATAATTTACAACATTTT
>SJYC01008977.1:0-31664 GCA_006408675.1 Madoqua kirkii
TGTTTTCCCTTGTCAATTATCAAAGTCATACATTCACTCTCATTATCCTGCTATATTTACTTTGATAAGCTATGACAAAATATCCTATTTTGAAATTTTATATGAGATCAATATAGGTTGAAAATATGGTTTCTTTTAATGTTCAAAGTTTGTTGTTCAGTCACTCAGTCGTGTCCAACTCTGTGACCACATGGACTGCAGCAGTCTATGCTTCCCTGTCCTTCACCATCTCCCAGAGCTTGTTCAGACTCATGTCCGTTGAGTTGGTGATGGTATCCAACCATCTCAGCCTCTGCCGTCCCCTTCTCCTCCCGCCTTCAATCTTTCGCAGCATCAGGTTATTTTCCAATGAGTCAGTTCTTCCCATCAGGTGGCAAAAATATTGGAGTTTCAGCTTCAACACCAGTCCTTCCAATGAATATTCAGGGTTCCTTCCCTTTAGGAAATACACACATGCTTTTCTACACATGGGGTATTTTTCATATGCTTGCAATTGTTAGTCTTGCCTTGAAAAGCAGAAGCATCCTAACATATAATTCACATAATTTAGTTGACTTTTGAGATGGATGATGACATACACACACTCCAAGAATATGTAAACTGTTCTTATGTACAGAAATGAGGTCTCTGGTGAAAGCTTCTCAAAAGCACATCTGAGATGCCTTGAGAGTAAGAGCACTGGCTGGGCTTTGTTCTTTAAAAAAAAAAAAAATGTTAAAGGGGAATGGTTAGGATAAGGTTTACCACACATAGGAAGAGACTTTCTATTTAAATTTCCTACTTGCACCAAAGAGGTGAGAACACAGACTTTCTATCAGCTTGTCCTGATGTGGGACCTAAGTGAGAGTGGGGTGGGGTTGAGGCTTCACACTGTTAGCAAACAGTAAAAAATGGAGTCAGATCCCTTATTTCATTTTTTTAATCATTTAAACAAATAGAAATAGCAATACTCTTGATAATGTCACCACTGAGATATAAGAGAGTGAACAACAAGGTGTTGAGATGACATGCAGAGCTGTGTGTCTGTAAGAAGGATCACACCCTGGTAACAATATATACCAGATGCCTAGAGGTCTCAGGTGCTTGGATAGATGGGCTTGTCTCTGACCAGGACTTGCCCTACAGGAGGACTTCAGGCAAGTCCATGAGAGCACTGCATGTTTCTATCACACCCTGTCTCTTTATTTTGACCAAAAAGGGAACCTCGTGGGGTGGAGAGAAAAAAAGAACCCGTAGAGTTAACATTGACCCCACCCACACATTTCCCCCAAGACATCATCATAGTGGATCTCATCCTGTCCTACGGATCATTGGACCTCAGTTGGAGCAGAAGCTGAAGCTTCTAGGGATGCCATCATCCAATGACTTCTGTGTACGTTCCTAGGCAATCCATCAATGAGACCCCACCTGAGATGTCTTTCTGATCCTCCAAAATCTTCTACCGTTCTCACTCATACTCACAGTCAATTACTTGAAAAATTTCCTTTATCTTTTCTTTATATTTCTCAGGGTGAGTGTATATCCTTCTCTTATTGAACCTAGTTATTTCCTGTGAATATTACTTCACTCTTACAACCTAATCAAAATACCTTTTAATGCTCCTCTGCATCACATCTATGCCTCACATACTGTAGGAAGTTGGTAAAGGTTCTACTTGTTCTTTGGTAGTATTTCACATGACTGTGTATACCCCTTGTTGCCATCGCACATACTCACGCGACAGTGTCTGTACCATCTACTATCCCTCCTAAGATGGATGATGTCTTTGTGCTAAACTTGGCAATTTTTGTATGCTGGAAATAAACTTGATTCTTTTGAACTTGCTCCTGTCTTTTCCTATATTCTTGACTTCTTAAATTTCCTAATTACCTTTTTTTCTCTTACAATATCAACACACTTTTATTCTTTCCAAAATAGATATAGAATAAACAAAAGCTAAATGGTTAACTAGATTGTTTTTGTATGTGCCCTTAAAATATAATTGGGTGCAATTTTTCATAGTCTGTTTTAAACAACTGATGGTTAATAAGCACAATGGAAATAAAGATTAATTGCCTTAAAATTTACCAAATCTTCAGAGAATTTGTAAGTTTCATTGATTTATCTTCTGCCTTCTTTCAAAAGTTCTAAATGTACAAGAGCTGAATGAGGCTGCATTTGGAAACTTATTTTTTCTTAATTTTTGATGGGTATACAGCATATTTCTATGTCACAATCTAAATATAAAAGGTCATATATTTTAAAACATGTTAAAAATTCTGTGTTTTGGGCTTCCCACTACTAGGTGGTGCTAGTAGTGAAGAACCCACTTACCAACACAGGAGATGCAAGAGACTGTGGGTTGGATCTCTGGGTCTGGAGAATCCCCTGAGGAAGGAAATGCAACCCACTCTGGTATTCTTGCCTAGAAAATTTCATGGACAGAGGAGACTGGCGAGCTACAGTCCATGGGGTGGCCAAGAGTCGGACACAGCTGAAGCAATTTAGCACCTTATGAAAGACAAATATTGCAGACATACTCACTTTCATAGTTCAGTTGGCAAAGAATCCGCATGCAGTGTAGGAGATCCCGGTTAGATTCCTGGGTTGGGAAGATTTCCGGAAGAAGGGAAAGGCTACCTACCATTCTGGCCTGGAGAATTCCACGGACTTCATAGTCCATGAGGTTGCAAAGAGTTGGACACGACTGAGTGACCTTCACTTTCACTTTTCACTTTAGAGGAACATATGCTACATATTTCACATGTGTAACTGACGGTGCCCCTCTGATCAACATATGTGCAGTCTAAATGTGGAACCCGAGACTCTGACCGCTTCTGTGCTTGGAACATGGCATCAACATGCCTCACACCCACTGGAAGAAACCCCGTCTCGTGCACTGACGCCGACTCAGATAAATACACAGCTTCCAACTGCTCGGCCTCAGAAGCCATCCAAACAATTTTAAAATCAATTTGGTGTTTGACAGGGAGCCATTGCAATTCCCACAGGAAAGCAGCGGCATGCTGAGGCCATTTAGTGTGAATAAAATTCTGACAGCAGCATTTTGCTGAAGTTGAGCTTTTGCAACATTTTTCTTTTTCTTTTTTTTCCTGAAAGACCACTTAAAAGGGACATAATGATAGTCTAATCTATAGGTTAAAACAGCAAAATATATTGTCTCAACATCACTGGGACAACAGTTGGTGGATGCTTTCTGTTTTTAAGGCAATGATAAAATTAAATTCCTGTCATAGATCTGAAATTAGGATACAAAGTTGAGGGTTCGTTCCCAATTAGGTACCAAATGTTTGGCACAAGCACAATAACACTGCCACTAAATTAGAAAGACAGGAAGCTTCAGGAAATAGTGCATCTTCAGCAGCAATTTTAATCTAACCATTTTGACATCATTGCCTATATCATTTAATATATATTGAATGATGATGATACTAAATCAATGTATTTTGTTCTATATGTATTTTTAAAAGTCCATAAGAATTGTATTTGCATTTAAATCACCACTCTATATATCATAATCAACGTTATCTATTGTAGCATTAATCCTATTGAATACTAAGCATTAATGTTACCTACCTTAACCTTTGTAATTCTAGTATATATACTTAGTTTCTCACTTCTCAAAGGACCATTGCATTGCATTCATAAATGAGTGGAAAATACTACAGCAACAAAGCATTTTTCTCTCTGTTGTTAAAACACTTACCTTTCATTCTAAACGGTCTGAAAAATTTTATGATATAACTGT
Organism: Madoqua kirkii; assembly: GCA_006408675.1. NCBI lineage: Eukaryota > Metazoa > Chordata > Mammalia > Artiodactyla > Bovidae > Madoqua > Madoqua kirkii. Next base: position 3,749 of record SJYC01008977.1, read on the forward strand.
CTTTCGTATGCAATTTCTGATTTTAAATATAAGCAAGCGGTTTTCACTACATCAACCTACTTTAAGAGAATTGAAAAAAGATGTGTGTGTGTGGTGGGGGGGTAGACAGACAAATATGGGAGAAATCAGAAAAAGTATTTTTAGGCTAAAAATAAGCACAAATCCCAAAGCCTCTTAGAATGAATGTAATTTAGCTAATATATACACCCTACACATAAAAAATATTTTCCTCACCTTTTTGTCTCATGAAGGCAAATGGAACCTGGTGGGAAAAGTTCAATGCAAAGAATCAATCTCTCTTCTCTCTGCCTCTCTGTCTGTCTGTCTGTCTGTCTGTCTCTCTCTACAAGTACAGAGCAGAAGCAGTATGATGGGACAGACAGCCATGGATGATAAAGTATGGATGGATGTAGGTCTAAGGTGGGCTTTTGTCATTACTTCCAATCAATTAGAAACCAATTAATTTTAAAGCTATAGATATACTACAAGAACCTCTGAAATCCTACAAATATATTACCTGCTATCGTTCATATCCACTCTGAAGAGCTGAAGAAACTGTTTGGTTCCAAAGTGTTTATTTAATTTTGGAAGACAAATACACAAATTTGATATGTTTTGTTTGTTATTGAGACAAATTTTACATAGGATAAAAATAATCACCTCAAAATAGAGAATTCAGTAGCATTTAGAACATTCACAATATTATGCAACTACCACTTGCATCAAATAATTTTCATCAACGCCCAGAAAGCCCGACACTCACTGAAGAATCATTCTATTCGGTGCCCCAGCAAAGCCCTGACAGACACCTATCCACCTTCGGGCTCCATTGTTTGTTCTATTTTAATATTTTGTAAAATACAATGACGTAATTTAGTGCTTTGTGGCTAGATTCTTTCACTAAGCATAAGCTTCCAAGGCTCATGCATGTTGAGGATGTATCAGTACAAAATTCATATTATATGGTTAATATTCCATTGTATACAGGTGTTGTGTGCGCAGTCCAGTCCAATCCAATCCTTTGCCACCCCTTGGCTGTAGCCCACCAGGCTCGTCTGTCCATGGGCTTTTCCAAGCAAGAATTCGGAGTAGGTTGTCTTGCCCTCCTCCAGGGGATCTTCCCGAACTGGGTGTGGACTCTGCATCTCCTTTGTCTCCTGCACTGGCAGGTGGGTTCTTTACCTCTGAATCACCAAGAAAGCCCAGTGTATGGATATAACACAATTTGCTTTTCCTTTCATCTGCTGATGAGCATTTGGTTTTGTCCCACCTTTTGGCTACAATCAATAGTGCTGCAGTGAGCATTTGTGTCCAAATATTTGTTTGAACACCTGTTTCAATTCATGTGCTAGTTGGTTGTCTGTATATCTTTTTCAAAGAAATGTCGGCTTAAGTACTTTATTTTTAATCAGATTGGTTGTTGTAAAGTTATAAAAATTATTTTTTTATTCTGAATATTAGATTCTTTTCACATTTATAGATGGAAAATATTTTCTCCCACTCTGTAGATTGTCTTTTCTCTTACTTGATAATGAATGTCCTTTGATGCAACAAAATTTATTTTTAATAAGCCAAATTTGTTTATATTTTCTTTTGTGGCATGTCCTTTCTTTATAATATCTAAAAGTTCATTGCTAAATCTAAAGTTATGGAGGTCTACTCCTCTGTTTCGTCTGAGAATTTTAGGATTTCAGCCAGCATATTTAGGTCTTTGGTCCATTTTGAGATAGTTTTTGTTTACAGTGTAGGGTCTGAGTTCAACTTCATTCACTGTCAGGTCAAAATTCAGTTAATCAGGAATCATATACTGAAGAAACTATTCTTTTTCACTGTATGGTCTTGGGCCTCTTTTGAAAATAAAATGGTTTTATATATATGTGTGTGTGTGTGTGTGTGTGTGTGTGTGTGTGTAATTCTATTTCATTAGTCTGTCTATTCTTATTGTAACATCACTCTGTTTTAACTATTTTAGCTTTGTGTAAGTTTTGAAATTAGGAGGTATGAGATTTCCAACTTTGTTCTTATATTTTAAAATTGTTTATTTGAAATTCCATATGAATTAAAGATAGTCCTTTTTATTTCTGAAAAACTTCTACAAGAATTTCACGGAATCTGTAGATCATCTTAGGTAGCATTGTCATCTTGATAATATTAACCTTTCAATCTATCAACATAGGTTGTCTTTCCACTTATTTAAATATTCTTTCATCTTTTTCAGCAGTGTTTTATAGCTTTCAGCATACAGTCTTTCATCCCCTTAGATAAGTTTATTCCTAGACATTTTATTTTTTTGGTATTATTGGAAATGGAATTGTGTCCTTAGTTTCCTTTTCAGATAATTTATTGCTAGTGCATTGAAACACAAGGAATTTATATGTATTGATCTTTTATCCTGCTACTTTGCTAATCTAGCTTTTAGCTCTAATAATTTGTTTGTGGTTACTCTAGGATTTTCTATACATATAAGATCATGTTACCTGCAAATACTACCCAACAGATAGGTTAAAACAGACAACATACTTCTTTGAGGCTAAGGTATTCTCTGCTTCTACTTGAATAGGGTCCAGGCCCCACACAGGGTATATGAGCTACATTCTTCAATACTATTACAAAACCAGGGAGAAGGCGGGACAGGCAGAAACAAAAGCATCATTAAGTTCTCTTACATTTTTTTGTTGCCATTTTAAAAAATTCAGTGTTCACTTATTTGCTATAAACCTTTGACTATTTTCATAGTTCTGCTAAAGTGGATGGTGACAATTTTTTCTCAAATTTGTGATTTTCTGTGGAAGCACTAGTCCTTAGAGCTACCTACATTTGTCTGATTTTTTTTTTCATGGAAATCAAAGCCAGTTAAAGTCGGATAACACTAAACAAAAACAGATGTTTTCTAGATTATCCTTGGTTAATCAAAGGAGTTAATCTAGGAAAAAAAAAAAAAAAAACAACCCTGATCGCATCAACTCATCACAGAGAGGAAACAAGTAGCTCTAGGAAACTCAAAGGCTGAAAGCAGATTCATCAAGAAGTTGTTGTCATCATGATAGTTCAGATCCAGAGTGTTTACATGTAAATGTGCCTGTGCAACATTCTTATTCTCAGGATTAAGGATCTTTTTGCACTGAAACCCTGGGTTGTTAGATGATAGATTCTCTTAGCAATACTATATAGAGAGAGGAAGTTATCAAAGGAAAGTGTGCCACTCAGAAATGAAAACGAAATGTCCTCTAAAACAAGGAAGGCTAAGAACAGGCACACACAGGCTGCACACAAACCTCCATTCCAACCCATTCTTAATATATGTGCACAATCACATACTGTTCCCATGAACAGAGCTGCAAACTCATTTCTATACAGTTTTAGAACCTTCCTTGGGAACCCAAGAAGCAAAGGCAACTGTTCAGTTAGATTCTAAAGACAACACTGCTGTGGTCCTGAGATTCAGTGGGTGTCTCAAAGCTCATTACAAGCTCATGAAGTGCTGGTGCATATTTACAGCGTCAGAGTCTGCCTTAAAACATTATTTTTTAAATTGTGAAATCCTCACTGCTAAATCAGACTAGTAGAATTTTCTCCCTACAGTCTTGAAAAATATTACTTCATAATGTTTGCTTGAAAAGCACGCATGTTAATCTTAACTATTTATGTTATTAATATAAAACTGTAGTACTAGTGTACAGTAGAAAGTAAATAAGAAAATATAGTCATAAAATGACTATGGAAGAAGAAAATGGAATAAGAATTACAGTGCCAAACTTTACTCCTAATTTCCCTTCAGAATACCCAGAATTACCATTTGATATTTGTCGAATTATTCATGCCATTTGCATGCTACTTGCTTATTATTCCTGTAGTTTCTTTACTACAACACATTATATGGAGATGTCACTATTCTACACATGGATCCTAGTTGATGTATTTTTCTTTATTCTTAGTACATTTCTGTTCATGCTACAGTTCTAAGTAAAAATGTTTCTCTTTGTCATAGAGAATAAACCCAAGAATTTCAGTTTTTTAATGTTCAAATTACAGATTTGTTATAGGGAAGGAAATACATTGATTTCATGATATTTGGCTTGAATATTTCATGTGTGTCCCTTTCCGCTCTAGATATTCATATAAAAATAGTCAAAAAATAACTAGAGGGAAAATTATATTTTGTTTGGTTTTATTCTGATTATATATGCCTTGTCAGGTGGCACTAGTGGTAAAGAAACTCGCCTGCCAATGCAGGAGACATAAGAGATGTGGATTTGATCCTTGGGTTGGGAAGATCCCTCCCTTGGAGGAGGGCCTGACAACCCACTCCAGTATTCTTGCCTGGGAAATCTCATGGACAGAGGAGCCTGGACAACTATAGTCCACAGCATCACAAAGAGTCGGACACAACAAAAGTGACTTAGGACAGCACACAGCACAGATATGCTTTATTCCACTTTTTTTGTTTAGAATCATATCCACTATCATTTATTTCAACAATGACTGTAGGAAGGACAATACAATCAGAATCAGTTATGTAAGGGCTGAAAATGTATTAAGCATATTTTGCAGTTCTAGAAAATAATAGACTAGTCCATAAAATAAAAATTATGACTTTTCTTTATGTTAAACTTATGCCATGGATAGTTTTACATACTTAAAGCAACTAAGATGTAGCGTTTTCTCTAGAGTAATAGTTTGTCTAACAACCTGATATTATAAGCCAGTCAACTGTAACAAAACACACATCTAGAAGTAAGCTAATTCACCTCCTCAGCAACAGGGAAAATAAATGTCACATATGTCCTGTGTGTTCTTGCATGGGGCCGGGGGTGGGAGTGGGGGGGTAGAGTAGGGTATTAATTGTCCTGGTTTTAAAAAAGCAAAATGTGTTCTACTGTAGCCAACATTTAAACTGAGAATTTCAGGGGAGGAGTTTTGTAGAGAGAATTTTTGACTCATTTCTTTATTGTGTTTATTCATTTTTTCCCCCACAAATGATGACATGATTTGTTTAATCAGATAAATGATTGTTCATAAGTCTATCTCCCCTTAACCATAAGTTCATTTTCTAAGTCTGTGAGTCTAAGTTCTGTAAGTAAGTTCATTTGTACACACTGCTACATTTAAAATGGATAACCAACAAAGACCTACTGTATAGCCCATGGAGCTCTGCTCAATATTCTGTGTCAGTCTGGATGAGAAGGAGGTTTGGAGGAGAGTGGATATATGCATATATATGGCTGAGTCCATTCACTGTTCACCTGAAACTATCACAGCATTGTTAATCAGTTATACCCCAATACAAAATGATTTTGGTGTTAAAAAGATTAAAATTTTAAGACAGAAAAGAAAATTGTAAAAGAAAAAAAGTGATTTTTCATGAAAATATGAAATACTCTTAGAGAGTTATAAACTCAAAATATAATGTTATAAACATTAGCAAGGATCAAGAAATCTAAAAAAAAAAAGAACTTACTGAAGGTTATGTAAAATGCTACACTAATTGCTAAATAAGAGAGTACAAAACATCTAGAAATATGATAAAATGTAAAGATATCTGTGGCAATAAGAAAATTCAATAGATTCTGAGAGGAAAGATACAAAGTAGATAATTAGAAACAACTCAGTTTGTTTGTCTCATAAGGAGACAATGAAGTCAGTTTTCAAAGTATTGAAAGTAAAGTTAATTCTGTAATTTGAGAACCATTATTATAAATAACATTTAAAGGAGAGAGCACAGTCAAAATTTCCCTGGGAGTACAAAGCTTTAGAAGGTTTATAACAGGAATATCATTTTGAAAAACACCCTTTGATAAACCAATTCAAAAATAATCCATGTAAAGCTCAAGAATGCAGTAATGCATATTGGTAGGAAAGGATGATTAAATAATCTAATCAACCTAATTATTTCATTAAAAAAAAAAAAAAGGTTACTGTTGTGGTTGTAGATTAGTTGCTATGTTGTGTCCAGCTCTTTGCAACCCACGGACTGTAGCCCGCCAGGCTCCCCTGTCCATGGGATTTCCCAGGCAAGAATACTGGAATGGGTTGCCATTTCCTTCTCCAGGGAATTTCATCACCCAGGGATCAAACTCAAGTTTCCTGCTTTGCAGGTAGATTCCTTACTGCCTAGCCACCAAGGATTCTCCACAGGGGCCACTAATAAATAAATCATGCAGAAAGAGAGGGGAGCAGGGGAAGCAAAATGAGACACAACTGTGCTGCTGTGCTTCTTCCTTTGGAGACAGATAGAGTCTTCACTTGGAACCTAGAGGCAGTAATAAAGACGGAGACGATGACTATGAAAGTGCACACCCAAGACCAGATGCAGGGGCAGGAAGAGCTGCAGGCAGGGTTACAATGAAAAGTGGAGAGGGAGAGGATAAGAGACGGTAGATGCCGAAGACCAACCTCAGCGTTGGAAAGTGTAGCTTGTCTCAGTGACTGCCATCTTCTGAGTCTCTTCTCAGGAAGACATGCCCACTGGAACTTCAAGAAGCTACTCCCTGAATGTCTGTGGGAAAGTGGATCATGGATGTTAGTATTATTTATTAAGCTATATATCTGTTTCCTATATTGTGTTACCTGTGTATTTTACTTTCTCAATAAAATTTTTCAAATGTTAACGATAAATTTAAAATGTGGAATGAAAAGTATATCTTTTCAAGGGCCCATGTATGATTCACGAAGATGGATTATATATTTGCTCCCCAGAAAAACCTCAGTAAGTTCCCCAAACTTGAAATGACGCATACCAAACTATTTTGTATTATTTTCAAGAAGCGTAAGTTTAGAAGCAATAGTTACTTTTGGTTTTCAATTAGAAACTTCTGCAGAAAACAAACAGAAAGCCATGTAGAAAAATCTCAAATCCATGAGGAACTACAAGCTGAGAAGCATGATTTCCAAAAAACAGTAATAATGAAAACATCTTGATTAGACTCTGTGAGGTAAAGTGACAGTTGCTCAGTTGTGTCTGATTCTTTGCAACCTGATGAACTATACAGTCCATGGAATTCTCCAAGCCAGGATACTGGACTGGGTTACCATGTCCTTCTCCAGGGGACCTTCCCAACCCAGGGATTGAACTCTGGTCTCCCACATTGAAAGTAGTTCCTTTACCAGCTGAGCCATCGGGGAAGCCCAAGAATACTAAAGTGGGCCACCTATCCCTTCTCCAGCAGATCTTCCCACCCAGAAATCGAACTGGAAGTGAAGTGATAGTCACAAAGTCCTGTCCGACTTTTTGCAACCCCATGGACTGTAGAGTCCATGGAATTCTCCAGGCCAGAATACTGGAGTGGGTAGCCTTCCCCTTCTCCAGGGGATCTTCCCCACCCAGGGATCGAACCTAGGTCTCCCACATTGCAAGCAGATTCATTATCAGGTGATTCCCAACCCAGGGATTGAACTCTGGTCTCCCACATTGAAAGTAGTTCCTTTACCAGCTGAGCCATCGGGGAAGCCCAAGAATACTAAAGTGGGCCACCTATCCCTTCTCCAGCAGATCTTCCCACCCAGAAATCGAACTGGAAGTGAAGTGATAGTCACAAAGTCCTGTCCGACTTTTTGCAACCCCATGGACTGTAGAGTCCATGGAATTCTCCAGGCCAGAATACTGGAGTGGGTAGCCTTCCCCTTCTCCAGGGGATCTTCCCCACCCAGGGATCGAACCTAGGTCTCCCACATTGCAAGCAGATTCATTATCAGGTGAGCCACCAGGGAAGCGCAAATATATTGGAACGGGTAGCCTATTGCTTCTCCAGTGGATCTTCTGACCCAGGAATTGAACGGGAATCTCCTGCATTGCAAGTGGATTCTTTACCAGCTGAGCTGCAAGGGAAGCCCTTGTCTCAAAAGAAGTCTCTATCCAATAGCTTACAGATATTAAGGAAACATCAAATGAACTCACATCAATATTGTTGCAGAACACCTAAGCAAATATTTGCAAGCAAAATCAAGTGTCATTATCAGAAAGTAGTACATCAAACTTAAGTGAAACTACTGAAAAAATATACATGTATTTCAATATTTGAGAAACTAACATTAACATAGTCAACTATTTCTTTTCTCAGAATTAAAAAAAAATATTTATGGTCTAGCTAGAGAGAATAAATGGCAACCTACTCCAGTAATCTTTCCTAGGAAATCTCATGCACAGAGGATCCTGGCAGGCTATAGTCCATGTTGTTGCAAAGAGCTGGACATGACTTAGAGACTAAACATACACACACACATCTCCATATATAACGAGAACAACAAATTGTACAATAGATGAATAGATTCCTCTTTAACAACTTTTTTCATGAATATAAATACACATAAACAGCTCCAATCCACTATTGTCCCTGTGTAGAAAAGGGTAGACATATTCTTTGAACAAAGAGACACGCTGATAATCATCACAAGTGTTTAATATTTAGTCAGATGTATCTGTTGACATGAGTAGACAGGAACTTTCAAGTGAATGGCAGATAAAATAATCAGATGAAAAACTATTGTAAGCAACAACAAAATTCTTAAATAGTAAGATACAGTGTTAGTATACAGACATTGACTTTATATATACAAACAAAATACATAAAATTTCAAAGAATTGCTTTAATGTGTCCAAAATAGAAAAGAAATCTCATACACTTGTGAAAGACTCAACTGTAAATGTGAACAAATGAGAAATTATGCCGTGTTCTTGAAGTGAGAAGCAAGCACATAAAAATATCTAGACTTTAATATACAGGAATATACAATATGAAAAATTTGATGACTGATTTTATCAATTCAGATAAATAAAGGGAAAAAATGATGGGTGAGAAAAGGAAGAAAAGTCTGAAAACATAAAATTAAAGATCAGTAACAGTATCTAAGGGAGAAGGCAATAGCACCCCACTCCAGTACTCTTGTCTGGAAAATCCCATGGATAGAGGAGCCTGTTAGGCTGCAGTCCATGGGATCGTAAAGAGTCAGACAGACTGAGCGACTTCACTTTCACTTTTCACTTTCATGTACTGAAGAAGGAAATGGCAACCCACTCCAGTGTTCTTGCCTGGAGAATCCCAGGGACGGGGGAGCCTGGTGGGCTGCCGTCTATGGGGTCGCACAGAGTTGGACACGACTGAAGCGACTTAGCAGCAGCAGTATCTAAGACAGATATGTAGAAATGGCCACCATGAATCACTACTTGTTAAAATATTAGGAAATTTAAATAAAAGCCATAAATGTCTAAGAAATTCAGAATTGTTAGATTTCAATGAAAAAAAAACACATAAATATTAAAACAGAAGTATTATTAACTAAACCATGTTAAATATACTGCATGCTTGTGTGTATGACAGATGGCTTTATAGGTAAGCAATATGTCAAGAAACCAAGACAATCTCTTTTAGGAAATTTTTTAAAATTACTTTTTAAATAATAAAAAGGAAATGAGATACCCAAGTCACTTTGTGTGTTAAAAAATGAACCTGATGTGGTGGTAAATTTTATGTGCCAACTCTGTATGATAAGGTGCCCAGATATTTGGCTAAATGTTATTCCTGGGCATGTCTGTGAAGATGTTTTCAGATAATATTAGTGTTTGAATCAGAGGACTCAGTGAAGCAGTTCGCCTTCTGTGGGTGGTCATCATCCAATCCACTGAGAACCTAAATAGAATAAGATGTCTGAGAAAGGAAAATTTGCAGTGATTATATGGGCTGGGACACGCATCTTCTGTTCTTGATGTTGTCATGATACTCTCTACCTCAAGGGAGCCCACATTTCAATCACCACAACTGAAGGCAATGGCACCCCACTCCAGTACTCTTGACTGGAAAATCCCATGGATGGAGGAGCCTGGTAGGCTGGGGTCCTGAAAAGTCAGACAGGACTGAGCGACTTCACTTTCACTTTTCACTTTTATGCATTGGAGAAGGAAATGGCAACCCACCCACTCCAGCGTTCTTGCCTGGAGAATCACAGGGACCAGGGATCGCACAGAGTCGGACACGACTGAAGTAATCCCATGGATGGAGGAGCCTGGTAGGCTGGGGTCCTGAAAAGTCAGACAGGACTGAGCGACTTCACTTTCACTTTTCACTTTTATGCATTGGAGAAGGAAATGGCAACCCACCCACTCCAGCGTTCTTGCCTGGAGAATCACAGGGACCAGGGATCGCACAGAGTCGGACACGACTGAAGCGACCTAGCAGCCCTAGCTGTTCCTCTCTATTCTCTGTTAGTGACATATCCCTAGATTGTATATGAAGTCTCCCTAAACATTGTCTCCTGCTATGAATTCCACAGTACAGGGCCTTTTGCAGGGCCAAGGCATGTTTTTAAGCCTAGTTTCCAGTATTTAAGTTTGCCGTGGCAGATTAGATTAATTTTCTTTATTTGTTCACTCCTAGCATAAGATCGGAGAAGGCAATGGCACCGCGCTCCAGTACTCTTGCCTGGAAAATCCCATGGACAGAGGAACCTGGAAGGCTGCAGTCCACGAGGTCACTGAGGGTGGGACGTGACTGAGCGACTTCACTTTCACTTTTCACTTTCATGCTTTGGAGAAGGAAATGGCAGCTCACTCCAGTGTTCTTGCCTGGAGAATCCCAGGGATGGGGGAGCCTTGTGGACTACCATCTATGGGGTTGCACAGAGTTGGACACAACTGAAGTGACTTAGCAGCTGTAGCAGCATAAAGTAAGTTTCGTTTCCATGCAAGATAAGATCTGTGCAGAGTGTATTTCCCATCCATTGTTGTTGATTCAGCAATGTGATTTGTTTGGTCAATGAATTAATAAAGAAATTACAGTCATATTACTTCTAAGCCAAGTCTTCAAGAGGCTGTTCACGTTTCTACCTGTTCCTTTGCACTTCTGTGAGCACTATGAGAAGGGTGCGCACTAACTAGCTGCTGATCCAAAGACAATCCAGAGAAGTATGGAGCATGTCTAAATGGAACTCAAGGTCGAAAGCCAATGCCGACTGACTCTAGGCGTGAAACAGAGCTTCCCCATCCAATCTACAGACAAGTGAAAAGGAAAACAGGACAGTTTAGGCTGTCTTGTAATGCAGTGTTATTTTAGTGAAAACTGAGTAATAAGATTGGGTAAGCAAAATCATGTCGCATTGATTCTCTGCATTAAAGGGACATTTAGAAAGGAAAATCTTTCTAGATGCAGTTCTAAACTTAGTATGATTATAAATAGCTTAATATCTATATTGAAGGCATATTATAAGCAGTTATTATTTGAGAAATGCTAAGTCTCAGTGGCATAAATCAAGTTGCAGAAAATATCATTTGAAAGAAGATTGTTCAGAAAAACAATCATTTTGTTAATATGACTGGATCAGTGCTTGCCAACTGGTGCAATAATAAAGAATCCATCTGGCAATGCAAGACACACAAGAGATGCGTATCTACAATGTGGGAGACCCAGGTTTGATCCCTGGGTCGGAAAGATCTCCTAGAGTAGTAAATGGCAACCCACTCCAGTAGTCTTGCCTGGAAAATCTGTGGAGAGAGGAGCCTGGTGGGTTACAGTTCATGGGGTCACAAAGAGTCAAACACAACTGAGTGACTGAACATGACACATGTTCCCACAACTCTGTCCCCAGAGCTAGAAATTTTCTTCATACAATGGTTATGCACTGACTAGCGCTATCTATCTTCTTGCCATTGGTATTCCACGATTTCAAGAAATCTTGGTTTGTTAAAAAGCTAGAGTATCCAGCAAAAAAAAAAAAAAAAAGACCTAGTCCCAAAGAGATGGACTAATGAAAACAAGGGTGGAAAGTGGTTTTTTTTTTTTTTTAATAAAGGTTAGTTTGTTGGCAAAGGTGCAGCAATTTATTCGTATTTTAAAATTAGAAATGGTCCAGGTGAAGCTGTGAAACATTTCTGAAAGATTTACTGTTTAACTGGCTTTATTCACTCGATTATTTTTCTAGCAGGGATCTCTGTATAGTCTGGTCAAGTACACATGGAAAATTTCATTTGGGAATACAAAGTAGTGCACACTTTTCTCAGAGAATGGACATCTTCAGAAAGGTAGATGGCCTAATTTAGTAACATTGCACCTAGTAAGATTTTAGACTCATTAAGTTGGTAAATGATGAGGCAAATGATGAAGCAAAATGAAACTGTTAATGGCAGACTAAGTAGGCTAATGTTCTGTGTACTTATTAGCTCTATAATATAAATGTATGTACTGGAGAAGGAAATGGCAACCCACTCCAGTGTTCTTCCCTGGAGAATCCCAGGGATGGGGGGAGCCTGGTGGGCTGCCGCCTATGAGGTCGCACAGGGTTGGACATGACTGAAGCGACTTAGCAGCAACAGCAGCATAAACGTATGTAAGACACTGCTCCTTGGCAACCTCAGTCTAGCCAGCCAGAGTATCTGGTGCCAATCAAGCATATCACTTGACTAGAGGCATCTGTCTAGGAAAAGAGAGCATTGGGGAAAAATTATAAGCAGCAAGAAGCTGTTAAACAAATATTCTTATAAGAGCAACTGATACAACACAGAGAAATAATTTAGCAAATTCCAGTTCTATCAGGAATGAATCTACCAATTTGGATCTCAGAGTCTGAAAGAAATAGAGTGAAACAGAAAGTCATTACTTATTAAAAGAACTTTCTGAGTTAGCTTTTTTTTTTTTTTTTCCCCATTCCATAACCCATCTCCTTGAGATATGTAAGCTGGGCCCAGTTGGCAAGAAGGGTCTGATAAGTCAGGGTAAGGAAGGGGTCTGGAAATATTTTTCAGGTTATATGAATGATAAAATCTTACACTATGCACAAGTTACACAATAACTTGAAGCATAGTTATGAGAGGGATAACTTAGGATATCATCTCAGATGAGAGCTGATGAGGATAACTGGCTGTTTCTTTTGAGCTCAGGATTGTGTTTGGCTCAGATGAGTGTTTCCTTCTGGGACTTTGTCTCATACTCACTAAGGCAAAGGAGATTGCCATCAGTCACTGAATGATGCATTCTTTAACCTGACATATAATTTAATGCCTTATATGCATTGTATCTGTACTCTGAAATGGTAGAAGGAATGAGCTTCGAGTTGAATCCAGAAGGAATTTGTGGTTCCTTTACAAACTTTACATTGGAATGACTGTCATTATTGCTGTGTATATAGGTATGTTCCTTCTCCACAAAGAGTTTGAACAATTTCAAGGTGAGGGGTGGGTAGTTAGAACGGACTTGAATGCAAATACTAATTTTCACAGTGCAGTTGGCCTTATGTCCATGTACTGATATGTATTTTCCCACTGGAACAAGAAACTCTGAGTTCTAGAAATACAAATGGAGATGAGAATAAAATGAAATCTGGTTCACAAACTATTCTCGAAGTATTCAAACTTGCCATGTTTTTTGTTTCTGATTTTTTTTTTCCCAGTAGAGCTTTTGGGAAAGCTTACCAAAATTAATTAAAATACTGGACTTAGCACCAGTCTATGTTCAATACAGGATACAGGATGCTTGGGGCCGGTGTATGGGATGAACCGGGGGGATGGGCAGGGAAGGGAGGTGGGAGGGGGCTTTAACAGGGGAGATCGTCTACACCTGTGGCTGATTCATGTCAGTGTATGGCAGAACCAATGCAGTACTGTGAAATGGAATAAGCATTAAACAAAAAATAAAAATTAAAAAAAAAAAACTGTAAAGCTTAAAAAAAATAAATAAATAAAATAAAATAAATGAAAAAAATAAAATAAAATACTGGACTTTCTAGTTTCTTTATGGTTTGCTGTAATATTTGACACCAGGAAGAACAAATCTCATGAACTATTTTCAGTTTAATTGACTTTCTCATATCTGCCAGTATCTGCCTTGATCCTGATGGTCCCACATTCAATTTTCTTTATAATTTAGGAATGCTAAATTGAAGGCCATCAATTTTGACTTTATTTTTTCCCTCTTTTTTTTGACTGACCACAGTGGTCAGTCATTCATCTCAGCCTGTGCAAAATCTCTGTATCTAATCTCTGTATCTCAGCTCTGCTCAGTAAAGTGATTGAAAATCGCTTTTGAACTTTGAGGTGGAGGCTATGGACAAATATGGCCTGGAAGAGCATTTCCTGTGGCTTTGATTCCCAAATGACATTCAAATGTGTTAGTCATCTGCCCCAGGCCCTCACCTACTCTTTCACCTTTGCTTGGTTTGCAAATGTTTATTTTTGTTCAGTCTGACCTACTGGAACATGATAACAAAAACTGCCTCTGCCAATTTCTCTGAAACTGCCTTTACAAATTCCTATTTTCTAGACCACTTGGTTTATCTATGCCATCAAGCTGGATGTGTAGTCTCCCTGTGCGTTCCATTTATGGTGTTTATCTGCCAGCAGTACAACCTGAATATCTTATTGAAATCTTGCCAATCACATTTATAACAGTAATAGATATGGAGAAGGCAAAGAATCACTGTGACTGTTCCTATTGGAAAGGCATCTGAACTGGCTTCTGACAGCATTTACTCAAGTAGTTCATGCCCATTAGTGAAGTGGTGACAGAAAGATGCCCCCGTCCTCCCATATTATACTGGGCATTCATTTCTACACTGATGCTAGAATTTGGGCTCTATTTCTCAGAGTCTGTTTTTGCAGAGATGAATCTGGAGTAGATCCCATGACCAACTACACTGAAAGGTGGGTTGAGAAGGTTGTGCATGTGAGGTTGAGCCTTGGCTCAGTGTATAATACTTTTGAAAGGTCTCAGGCTTGATTTTCTATTTAAGATTAAGATAGATGGAGTGATTCTGGCTAATGAGTGTTTTTCAGGTATAAGGGCTGCTTAGGAATCTTTGGCATCTCTAAACTGATTCTGTATGTCTTTTCTTTTTTATTATCTTCTAGCTAAACATGATCCAACCAAAGGTTTATACTCATCGGTTTCACAAAGTCTCAGAATGAGTACAGTGACTTAAATCAAATGTGCCTGTGAGGACAACTATTTAGTTCTCTTTTTATTATCTTAGGTATTATTAGACTAGACAATATTAGCACAAACTATAGTGAGCTATAACATGAAACTGATCAAATATAATATATAAAGGATTTTAGATTATTATACAAATTGCCAGTTAAATGAACTTCAATATGCAGTATACAGGTTGTTGGCCAGAAAATCCTTAAAGAAAAGTAGGTGAAAGGAAACTTCTTGAGAATTCTGAACTATTTGCATTATAATCATCTCTGCTGCAGACTACAGGGATCTCTTAGATGTCTAGGTCTGCTTATGTTAGCAGTGTATATTTTGTTCTGGAAACACATATATGGGAAACTGTATCATAAAGCTGGGGATATCAATCATAATGCCTATTACCATAAGATTTAGGGGGACTGAATCATTCATCATAGTAAACTAAATAAGCTTCCCCAAGATTTCAAATTAAATAAGCGGGAATATGATCTTTGGATGGTGTAGCTATGTCTTCCCTGCCATTGACAGAAGCATTTTAGAGACACATAAATTCAAGAAGAATTTTGATTTGCATAAGACTTTTAGGACCAGTATTAGGAAGAAGAAAGGCCCTTGTTAGAAAAATCAATGACTCATATGATAAAATTCTGTATTTGTATCAGTTTTCAGATGGAGATCTGGGGAAAACCATGACCTACTATCACAGAAATATTGGTGTAGAAAAAAGATTATATCATGACTTAAGGTATGGGTAACATAACAGAATCTTGAAAGCTGTAAAGTCAGTTTGGGCAAAGCTTTACGTAGTTTCATCAGACTGCCTCTGATTAAAGCTCTGATAATTTGTAATATACAACTAGAACTAAAAATCCAAAACAAAACAATAAGAGCAACATAATGATGTTGCTATTATTCTTATGTCTAATGGAACAACTGACAGTAAAAAGATAAAAGCATAAACAAGCGTATACAAAAAGCATAAAAAATATTATTTTAAACTAGAACATATAGTGTAAAAGAAAAAGTAGCACACATATGAATATAGCGGTGTATTGTGTATATATATTACTTTACATAGACTCAACAACAAACAACTTTGGGGGAAATATTTATTTTCAAACTGAAAGTTTTTTAACATTTCCTCTTTAATGTTGATTTTCTAATGTTACAATGACATGTCTCTACTCTAAGCCTAGGTTAACTTGTGGGAATTTTGATAAAGTGGTCTCTTTAAGGAGAATCAAAACAAATTTTTATTGCATTTGAACTGCAGCAACTCAGAAGATTAAACATAATTGTTCTGCATAATTTCCCAAGTAAATGCATATTGCTTTCCTCCCAAACTCACAAATATATTTCAATATATTCAGTTCAGTTCAGTTCATTCGCTCATTTGTGTCCAACTCTTTGTGACCTCATGAATTGCAGCACGCCAGGCTTCCCTGTCCATCACCAACTCCTGGAGTTCACTCAGACGCATGCCCATCAAGTCAGTGATGCCATCCAGCCATCTCATCCTCTGTTGTCCCCTTCTCCTCCTGCCCCCATTCCCTCCCAGAGAGTCTTTTCCAATGAGTCAACTCTTCGCATGAGGTGGCCAAAGTATTGGACTTTCAGTTTCAGCATCATTCCTTCCAATGAACACCCAGGGCTGATCTCCTTCAGAATGGACTGGTTGGATCTCCTTGCAGTCCAAGGGACTCTTAAGAGTCTTCTCCAAAACCACAGTTCAAAAGCATCAATTCTTCAGCACTGAGCTTTCTTCACAGTCCAGTTCTCACATCCATACATGATCACTGCAATATACTGCAAGGGTACTAAAAAGAATGTAACTATATAGGTTATGGATATGGTAATTGAATTGATTGTGGTAATCATTTGATTAAAATATGCACATTAAATCATTACATTGTATACCTTACATATATGCAATTTTAATTTGTCAATTATACCTGAATAAAGTTGGAAAAAATAAGATAATGCAAGACTTTAAAGTCAAATAACTGTACTTTAAATTCAAGTGTACTTTTTATTTTTTTCAGCTTTATTAAGTATAATTAACAATTAAAATTGCAATGTATTTAAAGTATATTTTGTTATACATTGTGAAAGGATTCTCATAACTGATTTAATTAACACATACACCTACTCACATATATAGCTTTTGTGTGTGTACGAGAACACAGTTCTTTATCTCAGCAAATGTCAATTACATAATACAGTATTACCAGCTATATTAAACATGCTATATATTTGACCCTCAAACATTATTTATCTTATAAGTGAAAGCCTTACCTCTTCATCAGCTTCTCCTTGTTTTCCCAAACTTTTAGCCCCTGGTTACCACCATTCTACTGTTTTTGTGAATTTGACTTTTTTCACCTTCTTTATATAGATATGAAATACCATGCAGTCTATCTGGCTTATTTTACTTAGCGTGATGTCTTTCAGGTTTATTCTTTTTTTTTTTCTGCAGATGACAATATATCCTTTTTTTTCTAAAGCTAACTAATATTTTAGAGACAGTTGCTTTCAGCATCTGTCCAAACAGGAGGAAGAGGGCATAGAGTGTCTTTGGACACTGATTATGTTTGTAGTAAAAAAAAAAAAAAAAATTAAACCCAAGTCTGCCTTTGGAAGGTAGTGTTTAAACAATACTTCCTACTATGACATAATTCAGAATTAAGAGAATTTTCAAGTTTTACCGCTCAGTTCATCAGTTCAGTTGCTCATTCATGTCTGACTCTTTGAGACCCTATGGCCTGCAGCATACCCAGCTTCCCTGTCCATCACCAACTCCCGGAGCTTACTCAAACTCAGGTCCATCAAGTCAGTGATGCCATCCAACCATCTCATCCTCTGTCATCCCCTTATCCTCCCCACTTGAATCTTTCCCAGCATCAAAGTCTTTTCCAATGAGTTAGTTCTTCACATCAGGTGGCCAAAGTATTGGAGTTTCAGTTTTAGAATCAGTTGTTGCAATGAAGTTCACATTTCCTCTTATAGACTTTTCTCCATAGCTGCAGACTCTCTGCTCTTTCCATTCACCCCTGCTGTTGCTGCAAGAAATGTCTCTAACATCAAAATAACATGTGCTTTTTATAGTCACAGATCTGTTTTTATGCTTTTAAGTGCTTTGATCTTGCAGCATGTCCAGGATAATTGTCAGTTGTCTTAACTCAGTATAAAATGCTCTTGATAATCTGGCTTCAATATGTTGTTAACCCACTGAAGTCACTTCCTTGGTTACATGAACGTGATTTGCTCTTTTAAAGGTTTCATATATCTCCCAAAATACCCTGGAAATTTAAAGACCAAATGTTAAATATGAACTGTGGAAAAAGATGCTTGGGAAAGCACCAGGAATTCCAGGTTATAAAATTTTCTTTCATTCCTGGAATTTCATGATAAGGAAAATTATAAGAGGGAATAAACAATAAACTAAAAGGCTGGGAAGAATGTGTGGCAAGATTTTAGTGAAGGGCATTCACATATTGTGGAGATTTATGTAATCTAAAATGCCAATAAATCTATCCTGAAAATCAATATGCCTTTTTCTAGAAATGTTAAGGCATGAAATGAAAATTTACTGGAATTTGCTTAAGGAAATTTTCTTTCTCTACATGCTTCTGACTTAACTGCAAAACCACAGATGGAAAACAAGGCTGCTGTATAGTTTCCTAAAATCTTTGCTCATGCTGTCATAGCAATTTAAACAGTACACATAATAAATAGTTAATCTTTTCTACAGTGTGAGTAGACGTCACATTTCTTCATAGTATTTTCGATAACATACCTGTTGAGTAAACAGGAATGTTGGTGGCATTAAACAAATTTATGAAGATATAATGTTGGAAACAAACAAATGAATAAGATAGAATATTGATCTTTAACATGTTATTGTCACACACATAGCAATAATGCATTAAGATATTTTTAAATGCCCTTGAAAGAGTAACATAGTACAGTGAAACACATATTCTAGATCATAAACACTATATTCATTGTATTGACATGAATATTTGTAAAAAATATAAAATAGATGAGAGGATGCCAGATTAACCAAGAAACTCTGTCATAAGTTAAAGAAAAAACAAACTTACTTCCATAAAAATACATTCCCTGCTAGATTCACTTTTTTCTGTTAAACAAAAATTATCAGCTTAATTATCTTTTTATTGTTTCCATTTCAACAATTTCCATTCATCCTTGTTCTGAATTGTATTAATATTATGATGAAAAATATCATGTTTTTCTTGTCATCAAAATTGAGTTTCGGAGACAAGAGTTACCTTCCCATCAAAGTCAACTAGAAAAAAAAAAACTAGACTAATTATATGGAATAAAGATTGTTACAACTGTGGAAACGAGTTAGTGAAGCAGACAGATGCCTAACACAATGGACAATATATATACACTCAGTCCTCTCTGCAAAGAAGGTGATGGCACCCCACTCCAATACTCTTGCCTGGAAAATCCCATGGATGGAGGAGCCTAGTAGGCTGCAGTCCGTGGGGTCGAAGAGAGTCGGACATGACTGAGCAACTTCACTTTCACTTTTCACTTTCATGCATTGGAGAAGGAAATGGCAACCCACTCCAGTGTTCTTGCCTGGAGAATCCTAGGGACGGGGGAGCCTGGCGGGCTGCTGTCTCTGGGGTCACACAGAGTTGCACATGACTGAAGCGACTTAGCAGCAGCAGCAGAAGCAGCAGTCCTCTCTGACTCTTTGAGACTTCATGGACTATAGCCCATCAGGCTCTTGTGTCCATGGAATTTTTCAGGCAAAAATAGTGGAGTGGGTTGCTATTTCCCCTTCCAGACTGAAATATATCTATGATTTCCCAGGTTAAAGCCTTCAGGGAGTTTGCAGGATGGCATATAAGATGGGAACCCAGAGCAGAACTCTGGATTCCCTGAACTGAGCTGATAGAGTAGAGAAATGATGGAGACAAATGTCATGAGAGATTGCAGGTCAAATTACCCGGAGAACAGAGGTTCATAGAAAAGCACTCCAGAGTTTTACAGAAGGTTTCCCTCAAGTTTTCAACTGTGGATTGAACAAGACTGACCTATATATTAAGTATCAACTACTGAGGGAAGATTCACCCTCAGAGATTATTGAAAACATTGTCCGACACTCACACAGGATTAAAAGTAAAACCTGTCCCCACTAGTCAGATTGGAAGACTTCAGTCATTATTAGACATCATATAGACTATACACAAGGCCCTTGCCTCAGTGTTGTGGGGTAGTTAGATCTAGAAAGAGCAGTGCTCCAAATCTGCCTCTGTGTGGTAAGTTTGTGCGTGCACGTGTGTGTGTGCTTGCACGTGTGTGTGTATGTGCATGCACACTGTCGTATTTGACTCTTCGTGACCCCATGGAATGTAGTCTTCCAGGCTCCTCTGTCCATGAGATTTTCCAGGTAAGAATATTGGAGTGGTTAGCTATTCCCTTCTCCAGGGGATCTTGCCAACCCAGGGATTGAACCTGCATCTCCTGCATTGGCAGGTGGATTTTTTACTGCTGCACCACATAGAAACCCCTAAATCCCAAAATTTGCCTAATTCTTAAAAAAAGAAAAAGACCTGAAGACATCAAGCAGTTTGAAGTAACTTAACTACTCCTAGAACAAAGCATAATGATACTTTCAGAAAACCAAAATATGAAGTGCGCACCAAGGTAAAACTCACAATGAAAGTAAAAGTGTTAGTCACTCAGTCATGTCTGACTCTTTGTGACCCCATAGACTGTAGCCCCTCAGGCTCCTCTGTCCATGGGATTCTCCAGGCAAGAATACTGGAGTGGGTAACTAGTCCATTCTGCAGGGGATCTTTCTGAACTCACAATAGCTGACATCCTACTGAAATTGTAAGTAAAGCCAAGAAAAAAAAACTAATAATAATAATAAAATGACTTTTAATGAGGAAGATAATAAATCAGTTAAAATCATTCAAGAATTGACTCAGATTTTAGAATTAGCAGACAAGGACATTAAAACATTTATTAAATATTTATTGCAAAGTTACAAAGACATTTGAAGCAGAAAGAATAGTCTTCCAAGATGGCAGGGGAAAATTAAATATTCAAAAGAAGAAAAACCATAACTGATATTTTGCATCATATGCACAATCTAAATCCTAATCAATTATGAATCTAACTACAATGTATGGCAAAACCAATACAGTATTGTAAAGTAAAATAAAAAAATTAAAAAATAATAATAAATCTATAAATACTCTTAAAAGTGGGAGAAAATGATTGTGACCTTGAATTATGCAATTTTTTTGATATGGCACTAAAAGCAATCATAATGACTGGGGCTCAGTTTAAATTTGCTAGAATATAAAATAGCACAATAACATGCACCAAAATTCAAATAAAAAATAAAGTCAATCAAGAATGATCACAGATATTAGAATTAATAGTCAAGAAAATTGAAGTGATGGATTTCAAACTTTTAGAGATGAAAACTAAAATTTTTGTGATGGAAATATTATGTGATCAATAGGAAAGGATGTTTTAATGAAAAGGTAAAAATTAGAAATTATTTTAAATTGAAGAAAAAAATAAAAAAAAGGATGAGATGGTTGGGTGGCATTACCTACTCAATGGACATGAGTTTGAGCAAGCTCCGGGAGTTGGTGATAGACAGGGAAGCCTGGCATGCTGCAGTCCATGGTGTTGCAAAGAGTTGTACATGACTGAGCAAATGAACTGAACTGAACTAAATCCTTTATCTATTGTGGAGGTTTATGTATTTGGGCAGAGATGGCAAAGGCACCCCACTCCAGTACTCTTGCGTGGTAAATCCCATGGACGGAGGAGCCTGGTGAGCTGCCGTCTATGGGGTCGCAAAGAGTCGGACACGATTGAAGCAACTTAGCAGCAGCAGCAGCAGCATGTATTTGGGGGGGTGGTATTTTTACACTATGTTTGATCTTTCAAGTCATTAAGTTTGATACATATTTATCAAATTATATTTTTTACTGCAAAATTGTATTTTAAGTTGAAGAAGTTATTTAATTTCTTTTAAATCAATAGGATCCTCTTTTCTTTCCTTTATGTTCAGGTGTTGACACAGGTCCTCAGTTAGGTCATTTAGTCTAATAGTCTGGTTGTTTGACCGTTTTTAGTATCAGGTTTTCTGGTAATGATAAAGAGACAAGAGGGTAATTTTCCCATGTTCATGTGTTTTAACGCCAGCTGTCATGTCCTATTATAAGGATATAAAGTTCTAAACTCTCCCTGCCCCTTCAATGTCTAAAGGACAGAGATTATTCTATGTATCTGTTTGATTTACTGCAGAAATTTAGGAATTCAGACAGGCTTGGCATGTCTGTAGTTTGGCGCAAATACAATATTGCCTCTTTGGGTCAAAAGAATCCCCAAGACCTGGGCTACACTAACCTCTGTCCTGGGTTCTGTTCTCTGATGCTCCTAACCAGATTTCTGCCAACTCATGGAGGACAGGATCCTGCATTCTCCACCTATGACTTCCTCAACAGTTCAGAACTACAGAGGCTGCAAATGGAATTATTGCTTCCATGTCTCAACAGGCATCTGGCTGAGTAGAGCATGCAATGTGGAGTTTGCAGTGGTGAGAAAGGAGCTACATTTAGATAAATTGCTTTGTGGCTCAGCTGTAAAGAATCTGCCTGCAGTGCTGGAGACCTGAATTCCATCCCTGGGTTGGGAAGATCCCCTGGAGAAGGGAAAGGTTACCCACTCCAGTATTCTGGCCTGGAGAATTTCATGGAGTGTACAGTCCATGGGGTTGCCAAGATTCAGACACGAGTGAGTGACTTCCACTTCAATTCACTTCACCTGTAATTAATAACTATTTTTAACAAAAGAAATATGAACTTCCCTCATCCATCTCCAAGATCCAGCATTGTGTCATGTTAGTTGTGAATTTATCCTTGTGGATGTTTTTATAGAAATTTTTGTAAACATCGTCCTATGTGTCTACATTAGTACGTCTTCTTTTCACTTCACCAATAAATCAGCTCATTTTTTTTTAAAGCTGACTCAACTCTTTCCGTTGATTATTTTTTGACTGTATCATAGAATAAACAAACATGTATATACATGTATATAGGTTTCACAGAGTTTTATAGTATACTTTTGTTAACTTTTTGTACCTGACTGTGGCTTGAAAAGTAGTTCTAAATTAAATGTTCTGAATATTACAAGCACATCTTTATTATCTATATTCTAGCATGAAGTCTTATACTTGATAATTCTGATATCAATCAGATCCTTGGTCAGTAGATAACTTTTTCTTTCAATCTATGCATCTGTCCATATCTTTGGAATTTAACTTGAGTAAAAATGATGTTCCAAATACTTCAGAGAAAACTTTTTTTGCTGGTTTTATGTTTTTTTTAACCCCAGGCATATTTCTCTAAACTCAATTTGCCAAACACGTTTTTTAGGTTCAAAAATTCATCCTCACTTTTGGCTTTGGAAATTTCTGAAAATATTTTTTTCTATTTACTTTGTCTTTTGGGGAATTATTAAATGGATGCTAGGACTTTTTGATCTTCCTTATTTTAAAAGTTTGGTATAATGTTTTCTAACATGTTATAATGTGTTCACTGTTTTGAAAGTAGTCTCAACTACTTGGACTTCATTTTGTACAGAATTATTCAGCAATGATATTGCAGCTATTATGAACTCTCATTTTCTGATTATTCCATTTCATATAAGCCTTTTTTCTTCTTCAAAACTAATAAATTTTTGAATGTCTCAGAATTCATACATTCAGTTCAGTTCAGTTCAGTCGCTCGGTCGTGTCTGACTCTGTGACCCCATGAATCGCACACGCCAGGCCTCCCTGTCCATCACCAACTTCTAGAGTTCACTCAGACTCACGTCCATCGAGTCCGTGATGCCATCCAGCCATTTCATCCTCTGTCATCCCCTTCTCCTCGTGCCCCCAATCCCTCCCAGCATCAGAGTCTTTTTCAATGAGTCAACTCTCTTCACATGAGGTGGCCAAAGTATTGGAGTTTCAGCTTTAGCATCATTCCTTCCAAAGAAATCCCAGGGTTGATCTCCTTGAAAATAGACTGGTTGGATCTCCTTGCAGTCCAAGGGACTCTCAAGAATCTCCTCCAACACCACAGTTCAAAAGCATCAATTATTCAGCACTCAGCCTTCTTCACAGTTCAACTCTCACATCCACACATGACCACAGGAAAAACCATAGCCTTGACTAGACGGACCTTAGTCGGCAAAGCAATGTCTCTGCTTTTGAATATACTGTCTAGGTTGGTGATAACCTTTCTTCCAAGGAGTAAGCGTCTTCTAATTTCATGGCTGCAGTCACCATCTGCAGTGATTTTGGAGCCCCAAAATATAAAGTTTGACACTGTTTCCACTGGTTCCTCATCTATTTCCCATGAAGTGATGGGACTGCATGCCATGATCTTCATTTTCTGAATGTTGAGCTTTAAGCCAACTTTTTCACTCTCCTCTTCTACTTTCATCAAGAGGCTTTTGAGTTCCTCTTCACTCTCTGCCATAGGGTGGTGTCATCTGCATATCTGGGGTTATTGATATTTCTCCTGGCAATCTTGATTCCAGCTTGTGTTTCTTCCAGTCCAGTGTTTCTCATGATGTATTCTGCATATAAGTTAAATAAGCAGGGTGACAATATATTAGTAGCACTTTACGTTCTGACAAAACAGAGCAGAGATACCATTCTTCAATCATAAATTAGAGAAAGAACTTGTCAGGGTCAAACTAACTTGGCCATCTAGTCAACGATAGAAAAGCTGCAATGTATTTAGATAGAAACAGACTTTGCCTAAAGAAAGGGAGAAATCTCATATACCTGATAATATTAGATCCAAAAGAAAGCAATATATAAAAGCCTGGATCACATATAGACACCTTTGACCTATTGTTCCAACCATATGTGAAACAAAACCCTGAAAATTAACCTCCGACTCTTCTCATCAAGATTAGTCATGTTCATTATCTCTTCCTGCAGGTCTGTAATGAAAACATTACATAGATAAGTGAACACAATACTATAATTCAATAGTACAGGTACATTATTTTTTATAGTTTGAAATATACTTTTTGTTGTTTAGTCACTAAGTTGTGTTCCACCCTTTTGTAACCCCATAGACTATAGCCAGTGAGGTTCCTCTGTCCATAGGATTTCCCAGGGAAGAATACTGGGGTGGCTGCCATTTCGTTCTCCCAGGAGATATTCCTGGACCAAGGATCAAACCTGCATCTCCTGCATTGGCAGGTGAATTCCGTACCACTGAGCCACCTGGGAAGCACTCTCTTTTAGGTCAGAAAATACAGTGTATTTTGACTGCATTATTTATATAGGGAGCTGCTACAGGATGCCGAGTAACATAGTTATTGACCCTTTCTGCATGGTAAATATTGTCTGTGATGCAGTTTTGTACAAAAATATATATCTGGAAGCTTTTGTATGTTGCAAAAGAATAAAATTTTGCTATTATGAGTGAAGTATTCCAGAGAGAAAGGCCTGTGAGAAGATATAGTAGAGCAGTTTGATGGTTTATTATGTGTAACTGTTCAGAGTATTTCATAAGCATGTTTTGAATCTCTGTCAATGCATCCTGATAAGTAAGTGAATTTCAATTTTGAAGAGTAGTCACAAAGGAAAAGTAATTGAAACATCTCTATCAAGAAGTGCAGTTCAACCTGTTCAAATAGGACCAGAAAAATATACAATTTCTACATCGAATGTTTGGTGATATGAGAGTTAGCACCAACTGTCAGAAGGAATATTTACAATTAGTGTAGCAACCTGGATGTCAAGTTGTCTTGTGGAAAATACAACATATGAAAGTAGAATAAAATATATTTAAGACTGTCTTCACTATTAAAAGAAAAAGCTATGCACTGCATAAATTGAGATTTAAATTTTATGATAGCGTGTGTGATAAGAAGTGAAGTCATATTTCTTTTTAGTACTCAATGAGTAATACAAGAATGAGGATTAAAGACCTTGGTCTCTTAAGTTTACTTAAGTAGCTCAATCATGTCCAACTCTTTGTGACCCCATGGACTGCAGCACACCAGACTTCCCTGTCCATCAACGACTCATGGAGCTTGCTCAAAGTCATGTCCATCCAACCATCTCTCCTCTGTCATACCCTTCTCCTCCTACCTTCAATCTTTCCCAGCATCAGGGTGTTTTCAAATAAGTCAGTTCTTCACATCAGGTGGCCAAAGTATTGGAATTTCAGCTTCAGCATCAGAACTTCCAATGAATATTCAGGACTGATTTCCTTTAGGATGGACTGGTTGGATCTCCTTGCAGTCCAAGGGATTTTCAAGAGTCTTCTTCAACAACACAGTTCAAAAACATCAATTCTCTGGTGCTTGGCTTTCTTTATAGTCCAACTCTCCCACCCATACATGACTATTGGAAAAACCATATATTTGACTAGATGGACATTTGTTGACAAAGTACTCTCTCTGCTTTTTAATATATTGTCTATGTTGGTCACAGCTTTTCTTTCAAGCAGCAAGTATCTTTTAATTTCATGCCTGCAGTCACAGTCTGTAGTGATTTTGGAGCCCAAGAAAATAAAGTCTGTCATTGTTTCCCCAACTATTTATCATGAAGTGATGGAACTAGATGCCATGATCTTACCTTTTTGAATGTCTAGCTTTAAGCCAACTTCTTCACTCTCTTCTTTCACTTTCATCAAGAGGCATTTTAGTTTCTCTTTGCTTTCTGCCATAAGGGTGGTATCATTTGCAGATCTGAGGTTATTGATATTTGTCCTAGCAATCTTGATTCCAGATTGTGCTTCATCCAGCCCAGCATTTCACATGATATATTCTGCATATAAGTTAAATAAGCAGGATGACATTATACAGCTTTGATTATTCCTTTCCCAATTTGTAACTAGTCCATTGTTCCATGTCCAGGTGTAACTGTTGCTTCTTGACATGCATGCAGCTTTCTCAGGAGGCAGGTCAGGTGGTCTACTATTCCCACTTCTTTAAGAATTTGTTGTGATCCACACAGTTGGCTCAGATGGTAAAGCATGTGCCTACAATGTGGGAAACCCAGGTTCAATCCCTGGGTCAAGAGGATCTCCTGGAGAAGGCAATGGCACCTCACTCCAGTACTCTTGCCTGGAAAATCCCGTGAATGGAGGAGCCTGGTAGGCTACAGTCCATGGGGTCATGAGGAGTCGAACAAGACTGAGCGACTTCACTTCCTTTCACTTTCACACAGTCAAAGGCTTTGGCATAGTCAATAAAGCCAAAGTAGATGTTTTTCTGGAACTCTCTTGCTTTTTTGATGATCCAGCAGATGTCGGTGATTTGATCTTTGGTTCCTCTGCCTTTTCTAAATCCAGTTTGAACATCTGGAAGTTCTCCGTTCACATACCATTGAAGCCTCACTTGGAGAATTTTGAGCATTATTTTGCTAACATTTGAGTTGAGTGCAATTGTGCGGTAGTTTGAACATTCTTTGGCATTGCCTTTCTTTGGGATTGGAATGAAACCGACCTTTTCCAGTCCTGTGGCCACTGCTGAGTTTTCCAAATTTGCCGGCATATTGAATGCAATATTATCACAGCATCATCTTTTAGGATTTGAAATAACTCAACTGGTATTCCATCACCTCCATCAGCTTTGTGTCTTGAGCTACCTAAAGTCAACAGTAATGTAGAATTCACACACAAGAATGTCATTTTTCCAATACAAGTTGGGACTGGTATAAAAACATATAATCTTATGAATTGTGCTTTATGTAATTTTTATCCATTATTTTGTGTATTATTTGACCCAAGATTTTCAATCTGTAAATATACAGCATTTTTGAAAAATCAACAAAAAAGCATACATATATATTTTTTTTCCTGATTGCTCTTCATATAGAGTCTTCTTCTAAGTCTAAACTGATATATTTACATTTTTAATTTGTGATGGTGAAATATTTTTTTATGTTTTATGAGAAAGTATATACTAATGGGAAATAATTTCTGATCTATATTGAACCA
>SJYC01008983.1:0-13140 GCA_006408675.1 Madoqua kirkii
ATTTTATTATTTATATTTTCAAGCTGATATAGTAATTGCTTTCTGTAAGGTATCATTTAATTATTTCATAACACATATAATATAGGTAATTATTATTATTATTATTTTGCAGATATGGAAACCATGCTTATAGTAAATGAATGAGAAATTGACTATTGTGCAAATATCTGTCTCCAAAGTCTGGGAGGTTAAACACTACACAATAATGAGCTGGTTCATCAAGTATGTATATCTGTGTGTGAGTTTGTGTGTGCAACATGGCTTTAACAACTGACTTCAACGAATTGTATAGAAATATATATGATTTAATATACAACAAATCTACATGTAACCATTATATATATACTTTATATGTGTAAATTGAGTATATATAAAAATTTGTGTATTATAAGATATGAACATATACATACATAGAAAAAAAGAGATGGTCAAAAACCAGTGATACTATCTCCTACATCTAACATTGACACAGTTTGATAATACATACATGCTAAGTCATATCAGTTGTGTCCAGCTCTTTGCAACCCTATGGACTGTAGCTTACCAGGCTTCTCTGTCCATGGGATTCTCCAGACAAGAATACTGGAGTGAGCTGCACTGGCCCTCCTCCAGGGGAATTCCCTACCCATGGATCATACCCATGTCTCTTACACCTCTTGTGTTGGCAGGCGTGTTCTTTACCATTAGTGCTGACAAATGAGAGTTTGTTAAGACTGTGATTGAAAAGAAATGTACCAAGCATTCAAAAAATGTGAATAAACAGCAACTTGTATGCATTGCTGGTAAGAGTGTGAATCTGTATGATAACTTTGGAAAACAAATTGGGATTATCTTGTGAAATGAGTATATGTATCCCAGGAATATACATAGAAGATACTTTTGGAATTGTACAATGGGAATGATATATAAAATGTCCAAAGCAACACTGTAGATAATGACTGAAGAAAACTGAAGCATATTAATATTAAGTGAGCAGAAGATAGTTAACTAAATATGCTATATATTCATACAATGAAATATTGTACAGTAGTCAAATTGAACATAATACAGGTTCATATTAGGACATGAATGGATTTTGGGGCCGGTGTATGGGATGAACTGGGGGGATGGGCAGGGAAGGGAGGTGGGAGGGGGCTTTAGCATGGGGAGATCGTGTACACCTGTGGCTGATTCATGTCAATGTATGGCAGAACCAATACAGTACTGAAAAAAAAAATAAAAAAATTTAAAAAAAGATTACATTGAGAATCTTTTTCAATAAAAAAGTATGTAAATCTAAAACCAAGTAAAGCTAAAATAGCTGACTCTTGATCAACATAGATATGAACTTTGTGGGTACATTTATATGCACTTTTTTCAATGAATATGTATTAAAATATTAAATGACCTGTGATTGGTTGAATCTACAAACACAAAACCACAGATGCAGAGGAAACATATACAGAGGGCCAGCTATAAACTTACACATGGATTTTCGACTGTGCAGAGAGCTGGTGATCCTAACCCCTGCTTTGCTCAAACACCAAGTATACTTGTTTAGTTAAATACTTATAAACATACATACACAGACACACGCATGTAGCAGATTAGTTATCTCAGGGGTAACGTTGGAGGAATTGGTTGCCTGGTTGGAGGAGTATATATAGGTCCATTGTAACATCTTGGTAATTTTAATTTATTGTTACTTGATGGGCCTTGCCTGTCTATTGTATTAGTAAAGCAAAAAATAAATAAATAGTATAAAATATAATAACAATGAAAAGAAAAAGTGAAAGTGTTAATTTCTCAGCCGTGTCCAACTCTTTGTAACTCCTTTGACTGTAGCGCTCCAGGCTCCTCTGTCCATGCCTCTGTCCAGGTGAGAGTACTCAAGTGGGTTGCCATTCCATTCTTCAAGGTATCATCCTAACCTAAGGATCAGACCTGGGTCTCCTAAACTGCAGGCAGATTCTTTACCATCTAAGCTACCAGCGTAGGCAACGCTAATTGATAGGAGATCAAAATATGGCATCAGTGAATCAAGCAAGAAATATGATGTATGTTCTGTGCATCTGATCCCACCCCTTTAAAAAGAAAATAAGGAGCAGGGTTACTGAAATCTAAATTTCCAAATGTCTTGGGTTGTGTTTCATTCTGGATGGTTAACTAATGCCTGTGATGAGATTTGACAATAGCTATCCTGGACGATGTGTTAGCAATACCAGCTTTATCCTAGACACATATACAGCTTCCCCCTTGCCTCACCCCCAGTTCCTTAAGCAGCAGGATGTTGTTTGTATATGTCTAAACCTGTTTTAGTTGGTTTCTCAAGAAACAAAGATGGTTATATATATGCAGGAAGTTAATTTGTAAGTTCTACTTGAGGGAAAAAAAAAAAAAAAACCTCTAAAAGAATGAGGGAAGCAGCATTTGAAAGTAGTAGCTGCAACACAGGTAATGGCCTGGAGTCCTGTCTTCTGTGGGTTGGCTTTTAGGAATTTTCATACCTAGTGGGAAGGACTTAGTATGCCCCCATAGACCAGTCAGAGGATGCTGACATCCCTGGGGAAGAGGGTACAGATTTGTGTGAGGGCTTCCTCTGATGCTTAGATAGGAGCTCAGCTGCGAGCCATGAGCCAGGGAAACTAACCGTGGCTGGGGACCACTGCCTGTGTCTTCCTGTTTCTTTCACATCATGGCCCCACTGGCTTTCACTTGCATGCAGAGACTATCCAATTTACCTTTATGACTGTCACAGTGCCTAACACTGAGACTGACTCCCTTCTCCAGGAGAGCTTCCCAACCCAGGGATTAAACTCAGGTCGCCTGCATTGCAGGAAGATTCTTTACCAGCTGAGCCACAAGGGAAGCCCAAGAAGACAGGAGTGAGTAGCCTATCCCTTCTCCAGCAGATCTCCCCAACCCACAGATTGAACCAGGGTCTCCCTCATTGCAGGTGGATTCTTTACCAACTGAGCTATCAGGGAAGCATCGAGACTGACTCAGGGTAAATGAGTCAAAGTAAGTGAGTCAGTGTAAATGGGGTGACTGAGGATGAGATGGTTGGATGGCACCATTGACTTAATGGACCTGAGTTTGAGCAAACTCAGGGAGACAGCAAAAGACAGGGAAGCCTGGCATGCTGCAGTTCATGGGGTCACAAAGAGTTGGACACGACCTAGGGACTGAACACAATCTAGTAAATGAATAACAAAAGGTTGGGTATATAACTTTTCAAGATTATCATACTAAAATATATTATTGTGATTACATCACAACTCTCCATATTGAATAAATTTATTTTTCCAATTTTTAAAGACCCAAACTGATTCTATGTAAATGGTCAAGTAATTTATCTATTATAAAAACTTTGATTGTGACAGAGCTATAGTACTCATTGTGATCGTCTATATTCGACTCCAGTGTTTTTTTTTTAATAAAATAAAGTCAAATTAACAAAAAAATAAATCAAGATAGAGACTTCTGGAGACCTTAAGAGATAGAAATGCAAATTGCCACCCACACACTGGAAGCCAGGCAAGCTTCTGGTATTCTAGTTAAGATACACGCACACAGATGTATGTTGCAAAGAGTATGTTTGGAGAAAACACCAAAATTTGACTAGCTACAATGACTACCGGTATAGTATCCCTTCAGAAGCTTACATTAAAGAAAAATTATGTTCTGAAAAGTACCAATAAAAAACATGGAGTTAAAAAAACTGCAGTAAACAAAAATTTAAATACAGAGAATGAAAGACAAAAGGTAACAAAGAAGTATCTCGGAGTAGCTATGCCAATAGAGAAGTAAAATAGAATAAAGTTTTAAAAGTTATAAAACATGTCTCTTTAATCAAGAACTCAAAAGAATAATAAAATTTCAAAGGCTTTTAAGATAACAGACGGAGATAAAAAAAAAACGAGCTGGCATAATTGAAGATAGAAATGTGGAATAAAATAAAATTAGCACTAAAATGACTGCAGTACAATAAAATGAGGCACTCTTGTAAACATAAGCTGGAGGGGTTGCGAATAATGAGCCTTTTTCATTGGAAAATAATGGAATTAAAATTATGTGAAGAAAATAAAATGTATTTGTCACAGGAAAAAGTAGAATTGACCTGACTGCTTGTAGTTCCTCACAAAAAGAAGTGAAGAAAAGGGAGAGGAAAACAGGAAAAAATGTTCCTTAAAGCAAAATTTCCATAACAGAAATGAACAGAATATTTAGATGAAAAGGACAGAACTTGAACAGACAACTACAACATGTAATCTTAAATAGACCAGTACCGTGAATGCTTCTAGAGTGTACAAATACATAAATGATCTTAAGGATAGCCAGTGATCATCCCCCAAGAATCCCCAATGTAGAGGAAAGAGCTGATGAATTTTGAATATCTATTTTCATATAAAATTAATAATGCTAAAAGATACACTGAAGTATATTACATTTTTAAAATTTATTTGAGCAAAACTTGATTCTAATTGGGTGACACCAAATTGGAACTGATTGGGAGTTTCCACCCACGGAAACTTGGGGAAGACAATCACTGTGTGAAACAGGGGATGCTACTCAATACTGTTTTACCTATATGGGGAAAATCTGAAAAACAATGGATATATATACAGGTATAACTGAATCACTCTGCTCTACACCTGAAGCAAACAGAAACATTAAAAATCACCTATACCAAAATATACAGTAAAAAAAAATTTTGAAAAATTAAATAAAAAAAAAACCACAATCAAACAAAGAAGCAAAGCAAGAAAGTCTCTTGGTTGGTTGTCAGTAGGTTTCAATTTCTAAATCTTGAGGCATTAGGTTTTGTTTTGGTTACAGGCAATTAAGACATTAAATTCACCTCAGTCTAAAGACCTCATTGTTTAATTCAGCTATAGGATTTATTCGAACAGGTAACAACATATGCAAAAGGTATTTCCTGAGAAATAAAAAGTTGAGAATTCACTAGATCATAACTGGAGTAACCATTAAAGTAAGACTTGAATTCATTTGTTTGTTAACCTAATCTAAGTAGGGGTAGGGTAATCAAACAAAGAAGCAAAGCAAGAAAGTCTCTTGGTTGGTTGTCAGTAGGTTTCAATTTCTAAATCTTGAGGCATTAGGTTTTGTTTTGGTTACAGGCAATTAAGACATTAAATTCACCTGAGTCTAAAGACCTCGTTGTTTAATTCAGCTATAGGCTTTATTCGAACAGGTAACAACATATGCAAAAGGTATTTCCTGAGAAATAAAAAGTTGAGAATTCACTAGATCATAACTGGAGTAACCATTAAAGTAAGACTTGAATTCATTTGTTTGTTAACCTAATCTAAGTAGGGGTAGGGATGAGACTAAATATTACAAGCATTGCAATTGTGAAAGAGTTGTTTTGTTTTTCAAAACCATGCATGTTCATGACAGGACCTCATGAGAGCTTATGAAGTGTCTGAAGAGGTAATTTTCTCTCCCTGCTCTAATGTTATTGTGGAGGAATAATACTGGAGCAGCAATGAGACACTCACAGCAGCGTATGTGGCTAAATGATTACACCTCTGTCAGAGAAAAATCAGTAGCCACCCCTGCTCTCACTTCTGTGGGACCTCTAAGTAAGGCAGTCTGTACTTCCCTTCAAACCCACCCCTCAGCCCAAGGCAGGCCCCCCAAATTGCTCCTCCCCCATTCTGAATCAGCATAGTCATTCAATATATCTACAGATTATACTCCATATAAATTTACTACAAAAGATGAACCCTATTCCCTCTGCTAAATGCTGCATCTTGTAACTTAGCTATTTTATGCCTATAGGTTCATCCCTTATAACCCCCCTCACCTATTTTGCCCCTCCCTTTGTTCTCAGTATCTGTGAGTCCATTTCTATTTCTGTATATTTGCTCATTTGTTTAATTTTTTGGATTCAGCAGTTAGTGAAAACATATGGCATTTGTCTTTCTCTGTGTGACTTACACTTCACTAAGCAAAATACTCTCCAGTTTCATACGCAGCATCACACTTGGCAAAATTTCATTCTTTTTTATGGCGGAATAATGGTCCATTGTATATATATGCCACAAATTCTGCATCCATTCATCTGTTGATGGCTACTTAGGTTGCTTCTGTGTCTTGGCTATTAAGGGCTGACATATGTCATCCCTAAATTTGTGATGAAAAACTGTAGAAAATCTAGTTGTTGGCATTATTTAGTAACACAGTAGTTTATATATTCCTAGAAGAGGAGCTTTGACATTCCAAGAATCCAAACATACATTTAGCTGAATATACCCCTCTTTACATACTGACAAATGTGTTATAAATATGAAACAAGAGCAATCTATGTAGGAAATAGGATGAATAACAGTTTCTCTTCAATGTATCTTATAAAGAACAAGTATATTTAAGAAAGAGGTATATCTGTTTTACTCCTTTTTTCCTCTTGATTAGATATTGCTCCTGTTCTTAAAAACAACAAAGCTGAACACAACAAAAGTTCTATTGACTCCATATTGTCAACAGGCTACATTCCAAACCTACAGGATGGCAGAAGTGCTTCACAGTTGAAACTTCATTCTGCCTTGCCAACTTCAACTCACGTAAGTACTCAGTGACCTCCACAGGCCAAATGATTTGGCAACTTTGAACTTCTATTTCCTCTAAAACAGGAATGTTGTAGAGGGCTGTTGTCAGGGGACAAAAGATGAAAGTTTCAGCAAATGGTAGCTTCTATTCACCTGATGACTAATTATTTCCTCCTCTGAGGTGCTGAATGTAAATCACATATGTGTGATTTGCACATTTACACATGTATGTGTAAATCACATACAATAGAATCTTGTACTTAGAACTTTTTACTATAAATTTATGCATCTATTTATTTATATACACACATACATATATACTGTTTTTCCACTGACATTTAAAAAGCATGACATAGAGGAAAGAACTAAGTTTGGCAATCAGAAAGTCTTACTAGACTCTCGTTTCTCCACTAACAACCATATCATTTCAAGCCAGTGACTCAAAGTATCTGAGTCTTGCTTTGTTCATGTTTTGATCAAGGATAAAGCCAGAATCATAGGCAGACATTTAGTTGATATTCATTAAATGTTAACAAATAACTGAAATGTAAAAGCATAACACTTCTGAAGTGTCTTGCATCTTCTTAAAATTAATTTGATTAAATGAAATTATTATGTATTATGAACACATAATTTGTATTTATGTGTATTGATTACAAACAGAAATTGGACAAGACCAAGAACATTCCTAATCCAAAGGAGAGAAAGCATAAACATGCAATCATTTATTTGTATGCTTAGTCACTCAGTCATGTCTGACTCTTCGCAAATCCATGGACTGTAGTCTTCCAAGCTCCTCTATCCATGGAATTTTCCAGGCAAAAATATTGGAGTGGGTTGCTATTTTGTTCTCCAGGGGATCTTCCCAACCTAGAGATGGAGCCCCATGTCTCTTGCATCTCCTCCATTGGTCTGTGCCACCTGCAAAGCCCAATCATATATTTAGAAAAGGATAAAAATTCCTATTTATGGTTTGGTAAACATTTTCCTTTTTTTTTTCTTTTAAATGAACATGTGTTTAAAACATCTGTAATATATAATGTGGATGTAAAACCACAGAAAATTACTTCAAAAGCGATTATTATTTTGTGACATGCTTTCTTTTTTCTCACATGGTATTGAATAAACATGTTTATATGGTTCTTCATTCAGCTTGGTAAATATATGCTGTGTTTGCATGCTCAACTGTGTCTGACTGTTGACGATCCCCTGGACTGTAGCCCACCAAACTCCTCCGTCCATAGGATTTCCCAGGCAAGAATCCTGGAGTGGGTTGCCATTTTCTCCTCTGGGGGAATTTCCCAAACCAGGGATTGAATCCTTGTCTCCTGCAATAGCAGGCAGATTCTTTACCACGGAGCCACCTTTGTCCTCTGTATGCCAGGTACACTTCTAGCCACTTGAGACAGGTAAATGAATAAGATGATAGATAACACCTCTGCCCATTAATTATATAGAAGATAAGAGAGTTCCAAGTTCTACCAAATATAGTGCAGGAAAGAGTATCCATTTTTAAGTCTTTACTAAATAAAGTTGATTATATAAATACACATAATACATCTAAAATAGTTCTAGTATACATGTATTTTGCTTTGATTTTTTAAAAATGTTTCTGTAATAGATTCAGAGATCTAAATCTTCACATTGACTCAATATTATTTTATTAAGTTTTTTTTCTAAGTTACTTACTGACTGTTCTAAAATATACAAACTAAAATCATCATCCTCCAGAAAGTTTTTGCCTGTTTTTATAATCAGCTGCCAAGTGTTTTTGGCCCCATGACATAAGCTCCTCAAAATAAATGATTGGCTACCAACAATTTTTGAGGGGCCAAGAAAAGAACAGAAAATTAAATTCAGGTTTAAAAGATATCTATCACATATCTATTGCTTAACAAAAATAAGTAAGTTGCCGTGTAAGTAATCACACACAAAAAAAATTCAGACAAGTCTGTGCTTACCCACATTAGAAAACAGGCTTTCTTATTCTATGAGATAAACAAACTATAAAACAAAATAAAAGCCAAAAAACATTTTCTAGCATTAAAGAAATACATTTTTGACTTTAATGTTTATTTGACATATATATTGCTCATAAAGTAGATAAATGCTTTTTAGAAATATTCTGTATGGCCTGAATAGACCTGTTGGTAGTGTGTATACTGTGAAGAAAGCTGAGCGCTGAAGAACTGATGCTTTGAACTGTGGTGTTGGAGAAGACTCTTAGGAGTTCCTTGGACTGCAAAGAGATCTAACCAGTCCATTCTAAAGGAGATCAGTCCTGGGTGATCTTTGGAAGTTATATGCTGTGTTTGCATGCTCAACTGTGTCTGACTGTTGACGATCCCCTGGACTGTAGCCCACCAAACTCCTCCATCCATAGGATTTCCCAGGCAAGAATCCTGGAGTGGGTTGCCATTTTCTCCTCTGGGGGAATTTCCCAAACCAGGGATTGAATCCTTGTCTCCTGCAATAGCAGGCAGATTCTTTACCACGGAGCCACCTTTGTCCTCTGTATGCCAGGTACACTTCTAGCCACTTGAGACAGGTAAATGAATAAGATGATAGATAACACCTCCGCCCATTAATTATATAGAAGATAAGAGAGTTCCAAGTTCTACCAAATATAGTGCAGGAAAGAGTATCCATTTTTAAGTCTTTACTAAATAAAGTTGATTATATAAATACACATAATACATCTAAAATAGTTCTAGTATACATGTATTTTGCTTTGATTTTTTAAAAATGTTTCTGTAATAGATTCAGAGATCTAAATCTTCACATTGACTCAATATTATTTTATTAAGTTTTTTTTCTAAGTTACTTACTGACTGTATCTAAAATATACAAACTAAAATCATCATCCTCCAGAAAGTTTTTGCCTGTTTTTATAATCAGCTGCCAAGTGTTTTTGGCCCCATGACATAAGCTCCTCAAAATAAATGATTGGCTACCAACAATTTTTGAGGGGCCAAGAAAAGAACAGAAAATTAAATTCAGGTTTAAAAGATATCTATCACATATCTATTGCTTAACAAAAATAAGTAAGTTGCCGTGTAAAAAATCACACACACAAAAAATTCAGACAAGTCTGTGCTTAACTTACCCACATTAGAAAACAGGCTTTCTTATTCTATGAGATAAACAAACTATAAAACAAAATAAAAGCCAAAAAACATTTTCTAGCATTAAAGAAATACATTTTTGACTTTAATGTTTATTTGACATATATATTGCTCATAAAGTAGATAAATGCTTTTTAGAAATATTCTGTATGGCCTGAATAGACCTGTTGGTAGTGTGTATACTGTGAAGAAAGCTGAGCGCTGAAGAACTGATGCTTTGAACTGTGGTGTTGGAGAAGACTCTTAGGAGTTCCTTGGACTGCAAAGAGATCTAACCAGTCCATTCTAAAGGAGATCAGTCCTGGGTGATCTTTGGAAGGAATGATGCAGAAGCTGAAACTCCGATACTCTGGCCACCTCATGCGAAAAATGACTCATTGGAAAAGACCCTGATGCTGGGAGGGATTAGGGGGAGGAGGAGAAGGGAATGACAGAGGATGAGAAGGCTGGATGACATCACCGACTGGATGGACATGAATCTGAGTGAACTCTGGGAGTTGGTGATGGACAGGGAGGCCTGTGTGCTGTGATTCATGGGGTTGCAAAGAGTAGGACACGACTGAGCAACTGAACTGAACTGAACTGATACCATGGAATACTTCCAAACAATTAGTGCAAGCACCTTTTCATTACTTGGAGTACTATATATTTCTATGCAGACTTTTTGAATAGCACTATTTCTCTTGAATGGGTATAATTTTTACCATTCCATTTCAAGTGCTCAGTAAGTAGAATAAATTTTCCTTTATTACATTATTACATATTTTCATGCAAAATTAGTGAATAGCAACAATGTTTCTAGTGAATGCATGACATTCATTATTATTGAATTTTAGAAAACTGTTCAAGATGAAATTGATCATAAATTGGTTCATCAACTTTTTATATTTGAGGAACCAAACAACCTTCCAACCTTAGCTCTGTTGACTGAGCCAACAGAATGTTTAAAGACACTCCACATTGATGAGAAGTTAAAGATTTAGATCAATGGATGGAAATTAGATAGAGATGCTTTTAGAAAGTTTCTAAGTTATTATACTTGAAAGTATAATTATTATCTTTTCTTTTGGTTATGATTCTTCTGAACCATACATGTTCTCTGTGTTTGTGTGTTTCTGTAGGTAAATTTTATTTCTAATACCAGGCAAGGATGAATGAGAGATGACTGAGAATTGAATTAAAAGAACTAAATAACAAATATATAAAACTGGAAAAATAATAGGGAATTAAAATAGTGAATGACTTTCAAGTAAATTCAGAGGCTTTCTTCAAGTTTATGTTTGTGCAAAAGACCTTCTTTAAGATTACCTGAGGACTAAACTCATCTTGTTACCCAAAAACTTAAAACAGGAAAATCACCAGATTTACATTTTTATTAATATTGTATGTTCAATATTCCTTTGGCATTTTATTAAACTACATGTGGTCACTGCATTGGTTTTCCACAAAGAGATGGCTGAGCCTTAAATCAAGCAATTTCAGAGAACAAATTTTCTGTAATGGTTAACGGCACTTTATTCAAAACTATTTCACCTTTAAAAATGAAAGTATGGATTAATTTAAAATATTATCTGGGGGAATAATTTCGTTTCCTAACTTTTTATATATTGCTATGCTTCTTAACTCAATGGAGTTACTGATTTAGTAATATTTATAAAGATCAAAGTAATAAAATGTCAATAAAAATGGAGGCAAAAAGCACACATATCTATTAGGTGTATATCTAATGGTAGATTTGAATCTGACCTTTTTTTCTGGCTGTATTTGAGGCATTAGTACACAGTATTATTGGTACTATTGATTCCCATACATCTACAATTCTTCCATGATACTTAGAGCAAATGGAAACTCTTATTGGTCATTATGATGATTTGAATAAAGATAGCTTTATAAAGACCTAATGATGCTGAGATAAAGTATTCAATTATCAGAGTACTCTATGGAAATAAAACGTCACCTAGAAATAACCCTTTCTTCTCATTATTTTATTTTATCCTGTTAAAAAAGTGACACTTTAAGGCAAAATAAACCCTAAATATATCAAGGAGTATGTTACCATATCTCCCAGTCAGAACTGAGTTGCTAAGCTTCTCTCAGATATTGAAGTAATGGAGCAGGTCCATGAACAGATTATTTTTACACAGTTGCATTTGAAAGCACAGTAGGATACTTTATCCTTGAGCATATTTTTGTTGTTGTAATTTAGTCACTAGGTCATGTCTGACTCTTTTGTGACTCCATACACTGCAGGCCACCAGGCTCCTCTGTCCATGGAATTCTCCAGGCAAGAATACTGGTGTGGGATGCCATTTCCTTCTCCAGGGGATCTTCCTGACCCAGGAATCGAAATTGCATTTCCTGTATTGCAGGTGGACTCTGTACCACTGAGTAACCTGGGAACCCAATCATAACTTTCAGTTCAGTTCAGTTTAGTCGCTCAGTAGGAGCAGTAAAATATTTTCCAAGGAAACTTGGTACTAGATCCATATGCAAATTTACTGAAAGATATTTCTATAACCATAAAAATAGTTACACTGAAGTTTATGGAGATACTGTCTGAGATCAAAGAAAATAATGAGCCTCATCCTGTGACTTAACAAAGAACATCACAAAATTTAGGTACCAAACTAGGCTCATCGTTACAAACAGGGAAACTTGAAAAGTCATACTTGCATAATATCCTTTAGGCTGACATATTCATTATTGCCTTGTAATATATGAATGCATCCTTTGTGCTCAATCCTGCAAGTTAAACTTCAATTTAAGTAGCAAGTATATAAAGAAAAAACAAATTAAAATTTAAAAATATTTACCATAGCAACAAAAAGACAAATTGATTACTTAGATGTAAAGCTAATGAACTAGATACAAACTCTGTGTGCATAAAACTACAAAACTGATGAAATAATCAGAGATGATCTAAATACATGGAGTGATAATATGTATTCATGCCTTCATGCTAGAAGACTCACTATTGTTAATACACAATTTTCTCCAACTTGACGTTAATCATCACAAGAGCCTAGATAAACTGGATGTTGAAACTGATACCTGGCCATTTTGAAACTCTCTTGCTCCTGACCCAACAGGCAGAAAAAGGCTTTTCTTTTGGCTCAGTGGTAAAGAGTCTGTCTGCCAGTGAAGGAGACACAGATTTGATCCCTAGGTCAGGAATATCCCCCTGGAGAAGAAAATGACAACCCACTTCAAAATTCTTGCCTGGAAT
Source organism: Madoqua kirkii (assembly GCA_006408675.1). Classification (NCBI taxonomy): domain Eukaryota; kingdom Metazoa; phylum Chordata; class Mammalia; order Artiodactyla; family Bovidae; genus Madoqua; species Madoqua kirkii. Next base: position 12,903 of record SJYC01008983.1, read on the forward strand.
AGTCATGGACAGAGAAGGCTGGTGGGCTGCAGCCCATGGAGTCACAAATGGCTGGACATGACTGATCAGTTGAGCAGTATCAATACTATTTTCTAATTATTGAGTTGCTTACACACAATAAGAGGGCTTTTATTTAAAAATTTTATTTTTACTTTATTTTACTTTACAGTACCGTATTGGTTTTGCCATACATTGACATGAATCCACCACGAGTGTATAAGAGGTCCCAAGCCTGAAT
>SJYC01008987.1:0-11536 GCA_006408675.1 Madoqua kirkii
TGCTGCATTTTTGTCAAATATTTTTTTCTGTATCCATTGATATGATAATGTGGTTTTATTTTTACTCTATTAATATGTTAATTGTCTCCTGTATTTATGAAAGCATTTGCAAACAATTGTTATACACTCAAAATGGAAAAAGAAGTAGCCTATTTAAATAAGTTAACAAAGCTCAGTTGTAAGTTAACGATCCAATTGGGCCAACAAAAGAATAGTTTTAGATCTTATTGAACCATTTTCCTTCTATTAACTTTTTCAAACAGCAGTGGAACAATGTGGTAAGAAGCAGATACTGAGGAGACTAGATTAATTTATAATGGATACTAAACCTATAAGATCAGATCACTAGGGTCATGAAAATATTTAGTGTGAAAGACACTTGAAATATTTCCTGTTAGAATAGCCACTTACAGGCATATTCCCTAGGGTTTTCACTATATAAAGGACAAGACTTTTGTTCAGCATATTTTGAATCTTCAAATTAAAACTTGGCAAAGTTTGAAAATGTTTTAAAGAAGTAAGATTAAAAAAATAAGACCAGAAAAAGACGTATGTTAATATATAAAGTTTGCTGATTTAGAAAGGATGCTTGTCCTTTATCTTTTTCCTACAAGTCCATAAACTCCAACTTCACATAAAACAATGAAAATTGATTGAGAGATGTTTCAAAAGTTTTCCTGATGAAGGGACTTATCACCCAAAGAGAAATAATGTTACTATTCTGGACGTTCAGAAGGACGAAGGCTTATTTTAATCTTAAAAAATTCACATCACAAAATAATGATAGAATGAGCTGAATGTTGACACATCATTAGAGAGGATGAAATAGTTGTTCTTAAATAAAAAAGGCAAATCCCTAAGATAATAAGGAACATTATTAATGCCCTTCAATTCTACACAAAAAGTAGATATGCCTTTAAAGTTTAAAAAGGACTGTGAAAATGTATTTATTGTCTTGTGAAATATATTGATAAGCTATTTAATCTTAAATTTATGTGGAAACAATGAAGACCTTTAAGCCATTGGGTGTAGAAGTATGGACTGATATGAATCCAATGAATCTAGAAAATATAGAGCTCAGAGATGCCAAATGAGCTGTTGGGAATGAACAATAGAATGTTATGAAATAGAATCAGGATAATATGCCAACAGCTTAAAAGCGTAAGAGCCAGCAATGAACAGGTAGAATCTAAAATGAAGACCACAATATCACTTATATTAGCATCTAAAAATGAAATATTTAGGTATAACTCAAACAAAATGGACTTCCCAGGTAGCTCAGAGGAACCCATCTGCCAGTGCAGGAGACACAGGAGACAGGGGTTTGATCCCTGGGTTGGGAAGATCCCCTGGAGAAGAAAATGGTAACCCCCTCCAGTATTCTTGCCTGGAAAATTCTTTGGACAGAGAGGCATTATAGGCTGTAGTTCATGAGGTTGCAGAATCAGACAGAGCTGAAAAACTGAACATGTATGCTCACAAAAAAGATATGTACAAGATGTATCTGAAGAAAACTCTGAAGAATGGAATTAGAGAAGAACAAAATAAATGGAAACATGTTCCATATACATGGATAGGAAGACTGAGTATTGTCAGGATGTCAGTTCTTCCCTACTTGACCTAAAGATACAATCCAATCCCATCACAATCCCAATCAGTTATTTTGTGGAGATTGGAAAATTGATTCTAAAATTTATATGGAGAGGCAAAAGATGTAAAATGGCCAACACAATATTAAAGAATACAGTTGGAGGATTGGCTATTATTATTAAACTTCAAGGGTAATTATAAAGATATAGTAATCCAAGAGAGTGTGGTATTGGCAAAAGAACAAACAAATAGATCAGTGGGAAAGAATAAAGATCCGAGAAATAAACTCCCACAAAAAATAGTCAATTAATCTTTGACAAAAGCTCAAAGGCAATACAACTGAGCAAAGATAGTCTCTTCAACAAATGATCCAAGGACAGTCCATGGGGTTACAAGAGTCAGGCACAACTTAGAGACAAAACCACCACATGCCAAAAATGAATCTAGACATAGATCTTACATCCTTCATAAAATTCTCAAAAGAGAACACAGACCTAACTGTAAAACTTAAAACTACTAGAAGTTGTGCTCAGTTGTGTCAGACTCTGGAGCCCCATGGACTGTGACCTGCCAGGCTCTTCTGTCCGTGAAATTTTCCAGCGAAGAATACTGGAGTGGACTGCCATTTCCTTCTCCAGGGGATCTTCCCAACCCAGGTATCAAATCTGTATCTCCTGCATTGGCAGGTGGATTCTTTACCACTGAGAAACCTGGGAAGCCCACACATCTATTAGAATGACAAAATATCTGGAACACTGACAACAGCAAATGCTGCCAAGGATGTGAAGCAAGATGAACTCTCATTCACTGCTGGTGGGAATGTAAAATGGTATGGCCACTTTGGAGGACAATCTGGTGGTTTCTAATAAAGGTAAGCATGCTCTTTCATGCTTGACATCCAAGAAACCCACCTGTTACTTGAAGGAAGGTGGGTTAATGCTGAAAACCATTTCCCCTGGTGCTCACCAGGGAAGGAAATAGCCACCTCTGTAAAATCCCTCTTTTCCAGTGACCAGTAATCAAGCTTGTAGCCTGAGCATATGGATAGAAAGCCACAACAGCGGCAAGAGAGGTATGTCAGTCACTACTAAAGCTGTAACCCCTATTTCTCCTCGGTGGGTCATCAGGGAGGGTCCTTGACACTCAGGTAAATTTAAATTTCATATAGATAACAAATAATTTTTAGTATAGATTTGTCCCCAAATATATTATTGATTGCACTTACAAAAACACTGTTATGAAATTAAAATTTATGAAATTTAAATTTATCTCTCTAGTATGTTTGTATGTGTGCACCTATATATTTATTTATGCTAAACAAATGCTTATGGACCAAAATGCACTGTCTTTAACTATCCTGACTGTAATTATTTCACTTTGTATATGTAGAGTAAATCATCGCATTGCACACAAAATATATTAGTTGATTCTTAAACAACATGGGACCTGGGGGACTCACTGCTGCACAGTTGGAACTTCATGTATAACTGTATAGTCAGCCCTCTGTATATGCAGTTGGTCCATATGCTGAGGTCCTCATATCTTAGGTTCCATATCCTCAGCTTCAATCAACCAGCTCATATTTACTATTTGAAAAAATTCCATGTGTAATTGGCTCATGCAGTTCAAATTCATGTTGCTCAAGGGTCAATTTTACATACAATTCTTATTCAAAAAATGATATTATAAAAATGCATGATCAATTAGGACATTGACTGAAACTCAATGTGACTGAGGGAAGGGGATCTGGAGAAAATAAAAAAGCTACATTGCTGACAGAATGTAGGAATATGTACTCTGGGTGTCTGGGCGTGTGTGTGTGTGTGTGTGTATGTGTGTGTGTGCATGTGCATGTGTGTGTGTGTGCCAGTCGTGTCCAACTCTTTGAGACTACATGAACGGTAATCTGAAAGGCACCTCTGTCCATGGAATTTTCCAGGCAAGAATGCTGGAGTGGGTTGCCAATCCTCCTCCAGAAAATATTCCTGATCCAGGGATCGAACATGGGTCTCCTGCACTGCAGACAGATTCTTTACCATCTGAGCCACCAGGGAAGCCTGGAATATGTTCTAGGTCCAGCATTATTTCTGGGTGAAAGATAGGAAAACTTAGGAAGGCCAATTCCCCAAGACTCAGGTTCACATTACCTGCAAAATGTATGCTTTAATAGAACATTAGAAAATGTTGTTCTCCACCACTCACCACCACAAACTCATAAGTGCCAGGTAGTCACTTGTGAGTTTACTAAAAAACTGAATACAGCACGGAGAGCTGCAAGAGACAGAGTCTTTTTGGGGAGCAGCACACAGGGAAGATACAAAGCCAAGAAGAAATTTGAGAGACAGATTCATAGAGTGATGTGAAGCTTTCAGTTCAGTGAGGGTAACCATAGCAACTACAAACCCCAAACCCAGCCCAGCCCCCAAGCTGTGTAAGACTACTCCCCCACTCCAAAGGATGCTCACAGTTTCCGAAGAGGACAATGATCTCTAAATTCTCACCTTGCACCCAAATGCTCTCTGTCATAAATGCTATGTGTACTGTTTCAAGTGAAAAATCAGAAACCAGAAACAGGGCCCATTTGTTGAGTCATCAACAGACTGGATAGAGAGACAGAAACACAAAAAGGGAGGATTCAATATGACTTCACACCACAACTGCCACTTACACCAAGACTCAGGACAACCCTGCCTCTGTAATTCCAAGTGGCATCTGTATAAGGTCATCAGATGCCCTCTTATAAAACACATTAACTCTACAATTTTTTTTAAACTGTATTTAAATAGCTGCCACATCCCTCAGTGACTCATGACAGCTTTACCATCTCTAGATATCTGTTATTAAGGAATTAATTCTGAAACTTATTCCTACCATTCCTCACACTGAGAGCATGTAAGGGCTTTCCAAATTATAACTAGGAAGCACAATTAAAGATGAAACAGCTCAGAAGTGCACGCTGCACCTGTTACTGATGCCCAAGAGCTATACTTCCATTTCCTCCAGCCATGACAGGTCATGACTGGTTAACAGATTGGCTCTGTCTGTCTGCAGGCACACAAGTGTTTGCTTTAGTGTCTGCTATCCAGGGCAACATTTTTGCTTTCAATAAAGAAGCATGAAGCTTACAAAAAGGCAAAACACATAGCTTGAAGAGACAGCATTTTAGGTGAAGAGACAATCATCAGAGTCAGTTGTGATACAGTTGTTGGAAAAATCAGCAGGGAATTTAAAGAAATTAAACTTAGTATTTCTAGAGGCTCTCATGGAAAAGGTTGAATGGAAGAATCAGCTGCAAATGCTAGAAATTTTAAAATAATAAAGATAAAGAATTTCTTTAACAGATTTATCATTAGACTCGATAGCTGAGCAAAGAATCAATTACCTTGAAACTGAATCAGTGAAAACCACCTAAAGGGAAAGTAAAGAGAAAAGACTGAAGCAAGTAAAGGAAAACAAAACACACCCCGAAGGGACAGCATCACATGATCTAGCATGCATTGAATCTGCATCCTAGGACTAGAAGAGAAAGAGATGGGTCAGAAGCACAAAGTGAAGAGGGGATGAAGGGATCACAGCTGGGGATGTGGCAGAGCTCCCAAAACTGGCTGCACGTTGTAACTATTGCCACTGCGTCTTGGTGTATCCCTATATCTGAAGATTTGTTACTGCTTCACAAGAAAATAGAACTCCTATGTTAAAAATCATCTGTTCTTTTTTGGTGTTAATTTTTTTAATTTTAAAAATTTTAATTGGTGATTAATTGCCTTACAATGCTGGGCTAGTTTCTACTGTACAACAAAGTGAATCAGTTGTATGCATACAATTATCCCCTCCTTGTTGAGCTTCCTTCCTACCCCACCCTCCCTTCACACTCTCTTAGGTCATCACAGAGCCCTGAGCTGAGCTCCCTGTGTTTACAGCAAGTTCCCACTGGCTATCTGTTTTATACATGGAAACATATATATTTCAATGCTCCTTTCTCAATTCGCCCCACCCTCTCTTTCCCTTTCTGTGTCCACAAGTCCCTTCTCTACATCTGTGTTTCTATTCCTGCCCTGCAATTAGGTTCATTGCATTGTTTTTCAAGATTCCATATATATGCATGAATATACAATATTTGTTTTTCTCTGAGTTACTTCACTCTGTATAACAGGTTCCAAGTTCTTCCACTTAAGTTCAGCAGTCTGTTCTTGAGAAAAAAAAAAAAATTAAAAAAAACACTTGAGAAGTTGAACTTAGTGCCACTCAGGCACTGTGCTTTTATTGTTCTGGGGTCAGGATGAGAGAACAGACAGGGGATCACTTCCCAGTGCTCTGAACTCTGTATCCCGAGTTAACTATAACTGGTTAATCCTCGAGGCCAGGCAGTTAACTGTCCATTTCAATGGGCTTCTAACACAACAAACTCTTCTTGAGTTTTGGGAATTAAAATGCAGCTAAAGGTGGTAATATTAAAATGATGCCATGCTTAAAACTATTGTGGCCCAAAGTATATTACTGTCAGGGAAAAGGAATATAATGATAACAAGAGGGCTAGTTAACCAAATCCAAGTCATAAAATTGGTAGCAACAGTCTCTCTGGGGTTTGCTGTACAGAAACAAGCATGTATGTTGTGAAAACTTCAACTTCTTTCTAAGGATAGCAAGCTAAAGCCTAGTAGAACAATAAGGAAAGCTATTCTAACACAGATTGCATTTATTGACTAAGCAATCACTATTGAACTATATCTCTGCAATTTGCTTAGAAATGTTTTATGAATGACATTGTCCAAATTGAAATAGTTAATGGCACTATTCATTGTTTTGCTTTGAAGATATTGTATACATAAAAAAAAGGAATCACTTCAAAATATGAGAGATAGAATGCCAAAGTATATTTTTCAAAAATGTAAATTCATGACTCTCATAAAATTCTAAAATGAACCTGTGTTAAAGAATTCACTTGTCATTTTTCAGAAGGAGCTAGTGAGTTAAAACAGATCCAAAGGAAATTTTGGAGATGAGACATATACATTGGTATTCAGATACACTTAAATGAACTTGCTAGTAGATACAAAATTGTTTAATATGGGTCAATAAATTGTGTAATGTCATTTTTTTCTAGAGGATGCATCAGATACAAGTTATTTGAATTGTTATGGAAAAGAACCACTTGCAACACTGTTATTAAGGCAACTCAGTTATTATCCTGAGTTAGAACATATCTGAGTTGATAGGAACAGAAACATACTAAAAAGACAGTCAAAGTCACAAATCTCTATAAAAGCAAAGAATCCACTAAAGGATTCTCTGAGCCACTGCTTCCAACAGAATCTTCTACAATAATGAGACACATATAACTGGACTCTCCAATACAGTAACCATTAGCCAGATACATCTATTAAACTTTCACCATATAGATTATGTGACTGAATAACTGAATTTTTTATCTTATGTATTTTTTTGTCTTCCATATTGTTGTTTAGTCAGTGTGTCTGACTCTTCTGCAGCCCAATGAACTGTACAGCCTAGCAGACTCCTCTGTCCATGGGATTCTCCAGGCAAGAATTCTGGAGTGGGTTGCCATTTCTTCTCCAGAGGATCTTCCCAACCCAGGGATCAAATCTGCATCCCCTGTGTCTCTTGTATTGCAGGCAGATTCTTTACTGCCCGAGCCACTATATTAGGCAGTTCAATTCTATAAAACGCCCCATATTCCACTGAGAAAAACATTGCATCATTTTTTTCTAAATTTCCACATCTTTGAAAATTTTCCTGTTAGTCTCTCCCTTGGTAATCATAAATAGTGCCTAAAAATGATTATTAATCAGAAAATGTCAAGTCTCAGTGGTTTGGTCTGATCACTTTCATGGGGCAGTGAGATCTATGAAACCCAATGCGTCTCACTGGCTTACTCTTCAATAGCTGCACATTATTGAATAATTGCTTGCTGCTGATCCTTAGTCCCTGATGTTGTGTCTGACTCTTTGCGATCTCATATACTGTAGCTCCCCAGGCTCCTCTGTCCATGGAATTCTTCAGGCAAGAGTATGGAGTGAATTGCCATGCCCTTCTCCAGGGGATCTTCTCAACCCAAGGACTGAACCAGGTCTCCTGCGTTGCAGGCAAATTCTTTGAGCCACCAATGAGCCACCAGGGAAGTCCTGAATAGCCACTAAGCCCTTATAATTAAGTTATAAGGACTTCCCTGGTGGTGCAGTGGTTAAGACTTCACTTCCCAGTGTAAGTTGGTGAGTTCAATTCCCAGTCAGGGAGCCAAGATCTCACATACATCATAATCAAAACACTAAAATGTGGAACAGAAACAATATTATAACAAGCTCAATAAAGACTTTAAAGAAGTTAGACACAGAAGTTTTCATTTGGAATTTCAGATTGGACGTTTCAAATTCTCTATTATTTGCTCTCTTGCTGCTAAGAAATCAAGTGGATGAAACAGTTCTTTTGTGAAGGTCCATGTCCTGATTAAGGGTGAATTTTCATATTGACTGCAAGATAGCGATTAAGTTCCATGCATGTTTTACCACAAAGCTTTATAAGCATCAACAATCTTTATTTCTTAATAGCTTGACACAATTGGTTAAATGAGTTGTCCACAAATGCAGCATTATAGCTATGACATTGATCATATAATCAGTTTGGTTAATTACATCCTGCCAAATAGAACAGCTTTTTTACTGACCTGGGTAGATAACTGCATTAGTATGAAAATTAAATAAACATATGAATTTCAAAATTGAGGTGGGGAGGTCAGTAAGAATCAAATACCACTTTAAAAATATTTTATTTTAGTTTGCAAAAACAGACTCTACTCAAAGGTTATTTCTAGATTAAGAAGACACAAAAAAGGAATTTCTCACTTTTCTATTGAATAAAGAGTGTAAAAGCAGCACTAACCTTATTACATTGGGATGATCTGTAACTGACGGTCTGAAATTGTCTCAATATTGTCAACAAAGGCATCAAAACCTTGCACTAAGGTTTTGACCAACTAATCAAATGGTTCAGAATACTTTGTACAGTCCTTTTCCTGAGACTCCCAGACTGCTTTAGTTTGTTGAAGACATAAATAGTGAAAAAACTTCTGAGAAACATTAGAATAAAATGAGACAGAATAATTTGAAGATGACAAAGACTTAATGGCTGTGTTGAATCTATTATGGTAATTAAGAATATCAGGATGAAAAACAGTCAAACCATCTATTAAATATAGTCACTCAGTCCTGTCTCTTTGCGACCCCATGGACTGTAGCCCACAGGCTCCTCTTTCCATGATATTCTCCAGGCAAGAATACTGGAGTGGGTAGCCATGTCCTTCCTCCAGATCTTTCCCATCCAGAGATCAAACCTGGGTCTCCAGCACTGCAGGTGAATTCTTTGCTTCTGATTCACCTGAAAGGGGTATATCATATAACTACCACAGAAAAGTTTGGTGGCATTTTACCCGAGGAGTAAAAACATATTATGGGCAGAAGAAGACAAATATGTAGAACCTTTCATAAAATCTGCACTTTCTGAAAAAATTACATTAAACATATATATTGAAATCATTTTACTTGCTTTACCTATGCAAACAAGTTGAATGGGAAATGTACTCTCCCATTCAACAACTCTGACTATCCAATTCTCACAATAGTGTTAGCTTTTTAAGAAATATGGAGTTCATCAAACAAATCTAGTTACTTGTGGCAACTTCCCTTTCAAAAGGTGATAAAATAAATCTTCGCAACTTTTCCAGGGCCCTCTGGTTAAGTTTAAAATAGCTTCAGATTTAAAATATACTCTGAGTGTTTTACGCTATTTTTTGTAAATTTAAGATTTTTGTATGAAGGAAAAGAAAAAAATTAGAGGAAGTTTAAATGCTTAAGATAGGATCAGAAGTCTTGAAAACATATATATTTATATTTTTTACCTACATGATAATAAGCATGTTTAAAATAAATATAAAAAGCACTGTGTATTTAGGAAAACTTAGATATTTCATAAATGAAGTCATTTTGTTGCTTCTTTTTGGCATAAAGCATATGATTAGTTGACCTAAAGCACAAAAAAACTATTTTGGTGAGACACAAAATTTGCCTTTTAGGCAAATTACATTAAGCCTTCACAATTTAGCAAAAGCTTTAATAACATAAACATTTAAAAATGACAGTAAAATTTGCCAAAATTTTTATATCTTTCATAATTTTTATTATGTATAAATACCATAAAGAAAAAATAAATTACTTTCCTCACACTTTAACCTTAACTGTATTCTTACATATTCTGGGACAAGCTGGCCCTTCACTTAGGACAAAACGAATCTGTGTACACTTCTTGTCACTATTGCGATCGTTACGGCTCAGGCATTTATATTGCCATAACTTTTATTACAACTTTTATCAAAGTAATCTCTATTCCCCAGAGCAAACTGGGAGCCTGTAATTGAAAGTTATCTACAATTTAGAAACATTTTAACTGAGCAACTAAACTCATTGATGCACAGAACTCAACATACTACAGCTACTCTTATGTATTATATTCTTTCATAAGGAGATTAAAATAAACACTCTCTAGGATGACAATAACATAAACAACAAGTAATAAGAACTTGCAAGGATGGACAAAAATTAGACCACTCACACACTGCTGATGAAAGTGAAAAATGGAGCAACCACTAAAACAACGACATTTGGCAATTTCTCAAAAAGTTAAACATAGATTTACCATCATTTCAGTTCAGTCACTCGGTCATGTCTGACTCTTTGCGACCCCATGGACTGCAGCATGCCAGGCTTCCTTGTCCATCACCAAATCCTGGAGTTTGCTCAAACTCATGTCCATTAAATCAGTGATGTTATCCAACTATTTCACCCTCTGTCTTCTCTTTCTCTTTCTGCTTTCAATCTTACCCAGCATCTGGGTCTTTTCCAATGAGTCAGTTCTTCCCATCAGGTAACCAAAGTATTGGAGCTTCAGCTTCAGCAAGAGTCCTTCCAATGAATCAAATGCGAAGTTGCTCAGTCATGTCTGACTCTTTGTGACTCCACAGACTGTAGCTTACCAGGCTCCTTCATCCATGAGATTTTCCAGGTAAGAGTACTGGAGCGGGTTGTCATTTCCTTCTCCAGGGGATCTTCTCAACCCAGGAATGGAACCCCGGTCTCCCGCATTGCAGGCAGACACTTTATATCTGAGCCACCAGGAAAGACAATGAATCAAAAAGATTTACCATATGGTTTAGCAATTCTATTAGTTGGCACATATACAAAAGAAGTGAAAATACAAATATATGAATATTCATAGCAGCATTATCTATCCTGGATAAAAAACCTTCATGACCATTAATTGGTAAATGGGCAAAAAATATTGTGGTATATCCAAACAATGCAGCATTGTTTAGCAAGAAGACAGGAATAAGTGTTGATACATTCAACAGTGTGTGTAAATCTTTAAACAATTATGCTAAATGGAAGGAGCCAGATATAAAAAATTTTGATTTTTTTTTTCACCCAGTGATATGGCTTGCAGGATCGTAGTTCTCTGACCAAGGATTGAACCACGTCCTGGCAGTGGAAGCAGGGATTCTTAACCACTGAACTGCCAGGAAATTTCATGCCCAATCTACCCAAAACAAGCATTTTGTATTATTTCATTTATATTAAACATCCCAGTGAGATCAGAGAGAGCAGTGTCTCTAAACAAATATGAAAGAAAAAGAGAAAAAATAAATTTTGGAAAAACTGTGTGATGCCTGGGCTATTTTGAGAAACTAGATGTCAAAGGAAAAAAAGCCAATTGAAAAGTACTAGAATGAGATAGAATTAAAAATACAATGAGAGATGAAAGAAATATATGTTAAGGGAAAATAGCAAATAAAATGAAATCAAAAATATGATGGACATATTTGCTAAATATCACCCAGAAAAAAGAATTATTAAAAATTATTACAGATAAACTGGTAAAG
>SJYC01008990.1:0-12839 GCA_006408675.1 Madoqua kirkii
ATAATTCCAGGTGTTTCTTGACTTCCTATTTTTTCATTCCCATCCCCTATGACACTTTTTTGGGTGTTAGTTCTAGAAGGTCCTGTAGGTCTTTGTAGAATCATTCAACTTCAGCTTCTTCAGTGTTACTGGTTGGGACATAGACTTGAATTCCTGTGATATTGAATGGTTTGCCTTGGAGACAAACAGAGATCATTCTGTTGTTTTAGAGATTGCATCCAAGTACTGCATTTTGGACTCATCTGTTGACCATGATGACTACTCCATTTCTCCTAAGGGATTCCTGCCCACAATAGTAGATAAAATGGTCATCTGAGTTAAATTCACCCATTCCAGTCCAATTTAGTTTGCTGATTCCTTTAATGTCGACGTTCACTCTTGCCATCTCCTGTTTGACCACTACAATTTGCCTTGATTCATGGACCGAACATTCCAGGTTCCTATGCAATATTGCTCTTTACAGCATCGGACCTTACTTCTAACACCAGTCACATCCACAACTGGATATTGTTTTTGCTTTTGCTCTATCCCTTCATTCTTTCTGGATTTATTTCTCCACTGATCTCCAGTAGCATACTGGGCACCTATCGACCTGGGGAGTTGATCTTTTAGTGTCCTATCATTTTGCTTTTTCGTACTGTTCATGGGGTTCTCAAGGCAAGAATACTGAAGCGGTTTGCCATTTCCTTCTTCAGTTGACCACATTCTGTCAGACCTCTCTACCATGACCTGCCCATCCTGGGTGGCACCACAGGACATGGCTTAGTTTTATTGAGTTAGACAAGGCTGTGGTCCATGTGATCAGATTGGCTAGTTTTCTGTGATTATGGTTTCCATGTGTCTGACCTCTGATGCCCTCTCACAACACCTACCATCTTACTTGGGTTTCTTTTACCTTGTACATGGAGCATCTCTTCACGGCAGCTCTAGCAAAGCTCAGCTTCTGCTCCTTTCCTTGAACGAGGGATATTTCCTCATGCTGCCCCTCCTGACCCTGAATGTGGAGTAGCTCCTCTTGGACTTCCTGTGCCTGCTCAGCCACTGCTCCTTGAACTTGGGGTTGTTCCTCTCCACCGCCGCCCCTGACTCATGCATGGGGTAGCTCCTCTTGGCCACCACCCCTGACCTCGGAGGCCAGAGCAAATAACTACAGCTGACATTTCAACAACAGGTTTAAATTGCATGGGTCCACTTATACATTCACCAGTGGCTCAATGGTAAAGAATCTGCCTGTGATGCAGGAGACAAGAGTTCCATCCCTGGTTTGGAAAAGTCCCCTGGAGAAGGAAATGGCAACTGGCTCCAGTATTCTTTCCTGGGAAATCCCATGGACAAAGGAGCCTGGCAGACTACAGTCCACTGGGTTGCAAAACACAACTTAGCGACCAAACATCAACACACACTAAGTATATTAAATTAGACCATAATTACACTAAATTAGAAATTTATAAAATTAAAATATGAAGAAAATTCACAAATATTTGTAAATAAAATTCTGTTACTAAATAACATCAGGATCCAAAAAATAATGAATCATAAGAGAAATTTAAAAATATTTCAAACTGCAGCAAGACAAACACATTACCATTTGTGGATAAACTTTCATTTAAACTTTGGATTGTGTGCTTCTTTAAAAAGTTGCTTCTCATTTAACAATGAGAAAAAAATAAGCTATAATTTCATAACATTTCTTATGCTCATTGGAAATCTGAAGCTAGAGTGCAAGGAAGGTGTCTGAAATCCAAAGAGGTTTAAATTCTTTCAAGCAGTCAGAGGAGATATATGTTTACTCACCCCGACAGAGCGTCAGGGAATCTGGACCTGTTTTGACCAGAGTACAAGCAGGTAAAATTTAACTTGACTAAAAGTCAAGCGGGAGCTAATAAATCTAAAGTTGCTGGGGGCACTTAGCAACTGCCTTTCCTTAGCCATACAGTCGTGTACTGCTTGAAATCTCAGGAGAAATCGAGTGCAGGGCAAAAGACCAGAGAGAGCAAAGCTGAGTGGCTCAGATGTGCAGAAGTGATTGACAGTTGTTCTGAGACAGGCACAAAACCTATCCTACTCCCTGAGTCCTTTCTTTTTATATTGTGAGTACCTTAATCCCCTGGGTTAGGAGCCACAAAAGCTTTTGCCTGTACAGCTCAAAGGAGGTAATCACAAATTGCAGACAGGACAGAAGCAACTCATTGCCTGTCTCTCCTGACTTGTTCTTGTGTGAAACCAAAGAAGAGCATTGCTGGGAATGGGAAAAAATCCCTCTCATACTAGGCTCTAAAGAGGCTGTGCCTTGCTGCAGGAGTATGTGAGTGCTTAGTCATTCTGTCGTGTCCCACTTTTTGTGACCCATGGACTGTAACCCACCAGACTTCTCTGTCCATGGGATTATCCAGGCAAGAACACTTGAGTAGCTTGCCATATCCTTTTCCTGGGGATCTTCCTGACCCAGGGATTAAGCTTGCATCTCCTGTGTCTCCTGCATTGCAGAAAGATTCTTTACCCACTGAATCATCGTGGAAGCCCCTGCAGGGGAGATAGACACAAAACCCTGCCAATGATACACATGTTTCATTCCTATGGAACAAAAGCTACAGAAAAAGAAGAAAGTATCCTCATGAGATGGTTAGGACCTGTGAGGATGATAGTGTGGTCAGCGATCACATCCCCCTGTGATAATATTCTACAAAGCAAGTCAGAAGTTTCTGGCCGGGAAATCAAGACCACTTACCTGCAAGGCAAAGGCTGAGGATGAAGGCAAGTTAGAGACAAATGTCTGTAGCTGATGAAGAGGTGACAATCATCTCAGGCCTTACAGTCTAATGAATATTCTCTATGTGGCATGGTCTGTATTGAAGGGTTCTCTCCCATTTGCTGGTGGTGCAGGAAATCCCCTCCCAAGGTCAACTGTGGATCTAAGGCTGAGTTAGAACTCAGGGGATGGAGATGTAGGGATGCTGAGGAAGATGCTCACCCAAGGCACAGGGGCACAGAGCCTTTTTAAGACAGAAAACTGGAGGCAGGACCAAAATCCAAGGGATTCCAATACCAAGTATCATGCAATCTACTGTGAGGAAGGGCAAATGCAAGGTCTGTGCAAATGTCTGGGGCACAGACATTCAGGAATGGCTGAAAGCTGCAGAGCACTGAGAAAACCTCTCCAGCACATCACCACCACTAGAGGTATGGGGAACCTGTGACATTTGGAAATCAACCACATCAGTAACAATAACAGCAAAATGTTACAACAATTATAAGAAAGGTGTGCAGTTCCAGACTATATTGGCCTAATCACTGATTCTAATGGCCTGACAGGAAGAACACCTGAGCCCCTAACCAAGTTTTAAACTACTTATCTTAGTTTCTGTCATTCTACTGGAATTACTGGCATTCAATAGAAATGTATGATGATGCAACAGAAAGAAAAACTAAATCCCATTTTCAAGAGATAAAGCAGCTAACAAAACCAGACAGAAATAAGGTATTGCAACTATCAGACAAGGACTATAAATATAACTATCACTATTATCTTAAAGTATCTAGTGAAAAATAGTTAATATGATACAAAGATGAGAATTGCATCAGAGAGAAGAAAATACAGTATTAAGAAATATTCAAAATAAAGTTCTGACAACTAAAAAGAAAATCTACTGACTGGCTTATCAGTAGAATTAAGACAGTTGAAGGAAGAATCAATAAACCTGAAAATGGGAAAATAAAGTTGAAATTACTCAAAAAAATGCAAAGGGGAAAAGAGACTTTAAATAAAAGAAAACACAATAAAAATGGGCCATTATATTGTCTAATATTTGTGTGTATATGTTTAGTCACTCAGTTGCATCTGACTCTGACCTCATGGCCTGCAGCCCACCAGGCTCGTCTGTCCATGGAATTCTCCAGGCAAGAACATTGAGTGGGTAGCCATTCCCTTCTTCAAGGGATCTTCCCCACCCAGATATCACATCTGGGTCTCCTGCTTTGCCAGTGGATTCTTTACCATGTGACCTACCAGGGTAACCCTCTCTAACAGATGAGTAGATGCAATTTAAGAATAAGGGGGAAAGCAGTAACATGCATAAGAAGTATTTGAAGTGATAATGACTAATAATTTCCCCAAAACTAATGGGGCAAAAATCTTAGCTATAACACCAAAACTATAATTTTATAAAATGATGAATTGGACTTCATCAAGACTATTAAAATTTAAAATACTGTTATGAAAATGAAAGCCAAGGCAAAGACTGGGAGAAAATATTTGAAAAATTATCTGATAAAAAATTTATATCCAGAAAATATACATGTATGGAAACTGCATTTTTAAAAATGTATTTTTCTAATACTTTGCACAATTTTAGCTTGCACAGTTATTAGTTTATTCTCCCTCTACATGTGCAAGCAAGTATATCAGTATGTTACATTATATGACAACCTAGTACATGTAGAATTAATCTTAATGTAAAATAATATTAATAAAAATCTCAAACAGTACAGTGGTTACCTCTGGATATACTGGAAAGGGTAGATGGGCTTGAATGGGTCCCAAATATTGTCAATTGCAGTATTTCCTACCTTAATACTAGTGTGACTGAGAGGGGAGTTTGATTTTATCAGAATTTCCCAGTTGAGATTTATGAATTTTAGTGTGTCAAAATGTTCCCCTTCCTCTGTCTCTCAAAAACAAAACAAGCAACAATCAGGGCCAACATTTTAAAGAATCACTGAAAGCCACATTCTGTACACTCTTTTCAAAGAGCTGAGATCTCTAACTCCTTTCAAAGATGAAACAGCTTTGAATTGTAAAGTCCTCTCAAATTCGTACCATACCCTCAGAGATCAAAAGCAAAATATTTTTAGTTTTCAAATACAAATCCTTTAGATACACCATGGAAGCCATTGACTTTGGCCAATACAATCACTGAAAACTGTTAAGGCAAAGAAAATAAGTCACATGGATGATACAATACTGTCTTGTGAAAATCACAAATCACTGAGCACTGAGAGTGAAAACGTTTGCCTGGGATACTGTTGATGAATATTTTAATTGTCCTTTCCGCTTTAGGAATTTAATAAGGGTAGCTTAGTGGCCAACACACTGTCAATGCTTAAGACCACATAATATATGATTTCTCTCCCCAAGCCCCTCCCAACAATGGCAAGAGCATTTCTGTAGGAACACTGTAGAGCAGCCAACTCAAACATCTGTCGCATATTCCTCAGTGGTGTTGATAGCACTGTTGTGATTATTCATGAAGGCTAAAATTACATTTTTTTTCTGGCAGTGCATTGCTATTATAACACCTCCCATATCTACTCTAAATCTCAGATCATTAACATACGCCCAATTATTTGAAAAATTCAAAAAAGAATTTGAATTAAGAGTATAGGCACATAATTTAGAAATGTTCCTAATGATTTTAAAAGTCTGTGCATAACCCTCATTGAAAAAGATTATTTGCATTTCCCCCAGAATTACGGCAGTACGTTAGAATCAACATGCCTAAATCAAAAAAGTGTCAAAGAAGTTAAAGAAAATGTGTGTCTATGCACAAAAAATGAATGTTATAGTGGATTAATTTAATAATTGAATTATTTTAACAATTGTTTGCAAGTAAGTTTGCCTGGATATGATGTTCGCCTTTGGTCTCCTTTTCTGTGAGAATAGTTGACTTGTGTCCATTGACAGACAAATGGATGAAGAAGATGAGGTATATGTACAAAATAGAATACTATTATTGTTGTTTAGTCGCTGAGTCATGTCTGACTCTTTGCAACCGCATGGACTGTAACCTACCAGGCTCCTCTGTCTATGGGATTTTCCAGGCAAGAGAACTAGAGTAGTTGCCATTTCCATTTCCAGGGCATCTTCTTGACCCAGAGATTGAACCTGCGTTTCCTGTCTTGGTAGGTGGATTCTTTACTACTGTGTCGTCCGGGAATCCCATGAAGCACATAATTGGACTAAATTATAAACGGCTAAGTACTCACTGTATGATTCAAATTATTAATTATGCCAGAATAGCTTATCTTTTCTGTTTAAAATAGGTTTTTCTCCCACACCCAATTCAAAGAAGATACATAGAGAACAATAGAGTTTCATTCATTTATTCACGCAATTAAGAGCTTTTGTGTCCCTGCCCTGTGTCTGTTGTGATGACAGAGGACAGAGGGATGGAGAAGGGTGTGCAGGCTCTTGCCAGCTTGGAACTTATAGTCTAGGGAGGAAAACAAGCGTTAAACACAGCATAAAATTATAATACCTAATTATATTCATGAAAAGGGATATGAATGAGAAGTAGCCGGTGCCATAAGACAAGGTAATGGCAAGATGAAGCCTAGTTCAGGTGACAGGTAAGCAATGACTTTCTGGCTGAAATCTGAAGGATGAGTTCTGGTGAGCTGTGCATCCACTAAAGATGAGGAGGGAGAGGCAGGCACAGATAAACCCTAAATTAAAAAGTAGAAATAGTTTGTTTGAGATGAAAGAGAATGGAAAGATTTGCAGGAAGTAAGGGTGTTCAATAGGACTTTTAATATGTTGAATAAATAAATAGATTATTAGGCAAGTTGGATATGGCACATTAGAGACTGGACCATCACAGAGCAAAGACACATTGTGTTACCACCGTTTCCTTTGGCCAAGAAAGAAAAAAAAAAAAAGAGCATGAACTTAATACAACTACAGGACAGTTGCTAAAAATGTTTGCTGGTCCTTGACAGCATAGAAAGTGTGACTCTTTTGCCCTTTCAAATACCCCTAAGGAAATTACAGCACTGAAAGCAGTAATGAAGCACATTAACTTTCAGTGCTAAAATAGTTTAGAAGTAATTCATTAGTATGTTGACATTCAAAACAAACAGACCTGTTTTCCTCTTCCAGGATAGTCAAGCTTCCAGTGGAGTTAGCTAAAAATTTGTCATGCTCATTAAAGGCCCGTTTGTTTTGTTTTTGTAAATGTCATCTAAATATTTAGAATTATAGAGAAACTGACTGGAAAAAAGCAAACGATTTTCCCCTGAAAGAGGAGCCTATTACTGCCAGGAATTCACCATTTTGACATTAGAATTGATGGATTGGATATAATTCCTGTCCAAAACAATAGGCTAAGAGGTCAAGCATATTTCCCAAAGCCAAGGTACTGCAGTGTCATAAAAAACATCCACTCTATTCTGGGAAAACACGGTAATTATTTTCTACCTAAACCCCCTTCCTTGGGATTTGCATTTCAATTCTTAGTTATTTCATTTAATTAGGGAAAATTTCACTTAGTAGTGGTGACATAAAATATATTTTAGAAAAATGAGATAAATATGGTTATAAGATTAATGAAAAAAATGTAGCTTTTATCAGCATCCAGGGAAAGTATCAGAAATTATAAACCTCAACTTGTACATGCAAAAGTACCGTTATGTAAATACTGTTATTTATAATGCCAAGGTGAGGAAGAATACAAGAAAAACACATACTCCCTTATACTTGTTCTTCATTGTTATTTCTCTGATGTCGCCATCAATAGCATTTTTTACCACTTGCTGTTCACTCAGCATTATTTCAAGTGCTTTTAGAATTGGTCCCTGTTCTCAAGACATTTATACTTTAGGAGAATTAGACTCAGATAATAATGGCATAGAAATGGAAAATAATTTGAGAATAGCATAGAATATATAATTGGGCTCTAGACAACTTAATATATTATCAAGTACTAAGTGGTACAAAAAGATATTTTTTTAAAATGTCACTGAGGAGACTATGGTCCAATGAAAATCATCTTAAGGTACAATAGAACCATTAGTCAAGTGTAGCATAATCAAAACAAACAGACCTGTTTTCCTCTTCCAGGATAGTCAAGCTTCCAGTGGAGTTAGCTAAAAATTTGTCATGCTCATTAAAGGCCCGTTTGTTTTGTTTTTGTAAATGTCATCTAAATATTTAGAATTATAGAGAAACTGACTGGAAAAAAGCAAACGATTTTCCCCTGAAAGAGGAGCCTATTACTGCCAGGAATTCACCATTTTGACATTAGAATTGATGGATTGGATATAATTCCTGTCCAAAACAATAGGCTAAGAGGTCAAGCATATTTCCCAAAGCCAAGGTACTGCAGTGTCATAAAAAACATCCACTCTATTCTGGGAAAACACGGTAATTATTTTCTACCTAAACCCCCTTCCTTGGGATTTGCATTTCAATTCTTAGTTATTTCATTTAATTAGGGAAAATTTCACTTAGTAGTGGTGACATAAAATATATTTTAGAAAAATGAGATAAGTATGGTTATAAGATTAATGAAAAAAATGTAGCTTTTATCAGCATCCAGGGAAAGTATCAGAAATTATAAACCTCAACTTGTACATGCAAAAGTACCGTTATGTAAATACTGTTATTTATAATGCCAAGGTGAGGAAGAATACAAGAAAAACACATACTCCCTTATACTTGTTCTTCATTTTATTTCTCTGATGTCGCCATCAATAGCATTTTTTACCACTTGCTGTTCACTCAGCATTATTTCAAGTGCTTTTAGAATTGGTCCCTGTTCTCAAGACATTTATACTTTAGGAGAATTAGACTCAGATAATAATGGCATAGAAATGGAAAATAATTTGAGAATAGCATAGAATATATAATTGGGCTCTAGACAACTTAATATATTATCAAGTACTAAGTGGTACAAAAAGATATTTTTTTAAAATGTCACTGAGGAGACTATGGTCCAATGAAAATCATCTTAAGGTACAATAGAACCATTAGTCAAGTGTAGCATAAATACACAAATGTGTGTGTGTTCACTGCACACTTGTGTGGGTCCCTGTATTTTAGAAATGTATCTATTTGACAGTTTGGAATAATAAATAGCTCAATATTGAGTGTCAGAAGACCGAAAGTCCTAGTGTGATCAAACTCAGATTTGGCTGCTCGATGCTCAAAAAGCAAGTCTCGGTAGGAAGGAAAGGTGCTTTATTCAGAAAAGCATTCCTTCAATCTGGGGAGAAGGTGAACTCATGTTTGGAGAATGACAGGGAAGATTCTGCTTGGCTATAACAATTTCTAAGGGGCAAAGGGAAAACAGTTTTCAGTTAATCATTAAGGAGGAGGTCCGATTCTTTGTCATTATTCCATTGCATGCATACCCACTGATTTCTGATTGTCTTTTCAATACTGTCTTGCCTGCATAATCTGCCTGCAACTGAATTCTGTCTTGACGAGTGATCTGCCTGCAAATTTGCCCAGGAGAGAAGCTGGGAGTAGAGTCAGTCATCATTTTTTAATTCCTTAATTCTTCATTCTTACTGCTTTTAATCCAGTAAATGCATCGACAGGTTAGGCAAGACATTGTGTACGTTCAGTAGAGCAGAAGACAGGAGTTAGGTTTAATGTTACCTTGAGATCTCATTTTCATACTCAAGGTTTAGTTCAGTTCAGTTCAGTTGCTCAGTCGTGTCCTACTCTTTGTGACCCCATGAATCGCAGCACACCAAGCCTCCCTGTCCATCACTAACTCCCAGAGTTTACTCAGATTCACATCCATCGAGTCTGTGATGCTATCTGGCCATCTCATCCTTGGTTGTCCCCTTCTCCTCCTGCCCCCAATCCCTCCCAGCATCAGAGTCTTTTCCAAAGAGTCAACTCTTCCCATGAGGTAGCCAAAGTACTGGAGTTTCAGCTTAACATCATGCCTTCCAAAGAAATCCCAGGGCTGATCTCCTTCACAATGGACTGGTTGGATCTCCTTGCAGTCCAAGGGACTCTCAAGACTCTTCTCCAACACCACAGTTTAAAAGCATCAACTCTTTGGTGCTTAGCCTTCTTCACAGTCCAACTTTCACATCCATACATGACCACAGGAAAAACCATAGCCTTGACTAGATGGACCTTAGTCGGCAGAGTAATGTCTCTGCTTTTGAATATGCTATCTAGGTTGGTCATACCTTTTCTTCCAAGGAGTAAGTGTCTTTTAATTTCATGGCTGCAGTCACCATCTGCAGTGATTTTGGAGCCCCCGAAAATAAAATCAGGCACTGTTTCCACTGTTTCCTCATCTATTTCCCATGAAGTGATGGGACCAGATGCCATGATCTTCATTTTCTGAATGTTGAGCTTTAGGCCAAATTTTTAACTCTTTACTTTCACTTTCATCAAGAGGCTTTTTAGTTCCTCTTCACTTTCTGCCATAAGGGTGGTGTCATCTGCATATCTGAGGTTATTTATATTTCTCCTGGCAATCTTGATTCCCACTTCTGTTTCTTCCAGTCCAGCTTGGAGAATTTTGAGCATTACTTTACTAGCATGTGAGATGAGTGCAATTTTCCATAGTTTGATCATTCTTTGGCATTGCCTTTCTTTGGAATTGGAATGAAAACTGACCAATCAAGATTTAATGGGAAGATGAATAGACAAACAGGAAAAGGCAAAAGAGCCGCTTAGAAATCCTAGCTTCTCAGCCATCCTTCCATGTCTGTGAGATGAGGAGCTAGTGTGCTGACATAGGGCATCAGATTTTCAGAGCAGGAGATGTGGATTTGGGTTTGTAGCATCTCTTTGCTGACAATTTTAGTTGCCTTCTTGAACAAATGGGCAGAGCAAGCCACAATTATTCTAGTACCCACAAGGATAAAGATTATTATGAGCAATAGTGTTAATATTGTTCTTTCATTGAATCCTAATCTGTGACTATTTTCCTAACCATTAACTGTTCAAACCTGCTCTTTTGCAACTTTGGGAGGCCTGGAAGACTTAGTTTTCCTACAAATGAGAAGGGAGTCGGGGTGGGCAGAGAGGTGTTTTGTATCTGCGCAAGGTTGGGGGGAGGCGCTGAGTAGGGAGGGTTCTGCTCAGTTCTACTAGTTCTACAGGAAGGGGGTGAGTAAGTATTGAAATGTAAGAGAAGAGTAACAGTATGATGCAATTTGATGGATATGAGAGATACTCATAGACATCATAAATTTTTAAAACTCCAAAATTGAATCTACAATGTTTATGTTATGGATATCATCCCTACACTATTCTCATCAGTGGTTTGACAACAATCCTGATATTGATTTCCCATTCATATTTATTCATGCTTTTCTCCTTATTTGGAAAGTCTTTCTTTTGTGATAATAAAAATTTGTACATCCAAAAATTCAAAATATTAATATGTTCAATCTTGCTTCTTTTTTTTTTTTAAATTTCTTCTCTTCTTCACCACCCCACTCCCCACCCCATCGCCACTACTGGTCTTCCTTATTTTTTTCCCTTTATTTTTCATTTAATATTTTAGCAAATAAGAATTGATGAGCTACTCTGTGACACTCACTGATCTAGGTGTTTGAAATATATCAATAAGCATTTCCTCCTGCAGGGAATCTTCCTGACTCAAGGATGGAACCCATGTCTCTTGCATCTCCTGCATTGGCAGGTAGATTCTTTATCACCTAGGAAGCCCCAATCAGTAAGCAAATAGATACAAAATCCCTAAATTTATTGACCTCTTACTAGAGATTTATGAAATTAAATTATAGTATCTTATCATATAATAGGAGAAGGCAATGGCAACCCACTCCAGTACTCTTGCCTGGAAAACCTCATGGATGGAGGAGCCTGGTAGGCTGCAATCTATGTGGCAGCTAGGAATCGGACATGACTGAGACACTTCACTTTCACTTTTCACTTGCATGCATTGGAGAAGGAAGTGGCAACCCACTCTAGTGTTCTTGCCTGGAAAATCCCAGGGATGGAGAAGCCTGGTGGGCTGTGGTCTATGAGGTCACACAGAGTCAGACACGACAGAAGTGATTTAGCAGCAGCAGCAGCAACAGCAGCATATAATAAGCAGTAATGAAAGGGAAAAAAAAAACCCTTAAGCAAAGCAAAACAAAACAAAACTCAATGACCCACAAAAGAAAAAGGAAAAGTGAGCATTGCATGGAGCCAGGGACGGGGGAGCCTGGTAGGCTGCTGTCTCTGGGGTCGCACAGAGTCGTACATGACTGAAGTGGCTTAGCATTAGCAGTGTGGTGTGCTATGGGAAAAAAAAAAAACAGAATGAGAATTAATAAGTGTCCATATTTGAGAATTTTGTGAGCAATTGTAAGAATTTTTTTGTTTAGTATTAAAAGTGTAGCATTTGCAAGGTTTTCTATAAATTATTTTTATTATCTAATTTAGTGTAAGAAACATCTATGATATGATTTTCAGAATAGACTGTTGAGCATTAAATGTAGAAAAAGAATCACTAACTAGGAGACAGCTGGAGAATTTCAGTGATAACTACTTGGACCAATTAGATATTGGAGTAATTAATTAAATATGAAACTGACATAATTGGTATGGTTGATATAAAACATAGAGAATGTATCATATATTTCTTCATAAGTTTTTATTTCTGTTTAATTTTACTAAGTCAAAATTATCATTTTACAACTTTTCATTTGCAATGCTATTTATTTGCAAGTACAGTTAGCATACAATATCTTCCAAACAGACTTCATATCTGGAGGCAAACAATAGCCTCAACATGTCGATTTTCTGAATAAATTATTAGCCATGAATTCATTTCCAATCATAAAAGGCAAATTGTGAATATTGTTTAAAATGAATCACAAAGACAATTCCCTCTCAAAGATTCTTTTACTATCTGAAAAACACAGAATCTGAGTGGAATAAATGGTCTGATTCCTTTATTTTAAACAGCATTGAAATTCCTCCTGGGTTTTATAATAATTTTTATTTTAATACCTAAGCAAACAATTTGACATTACATTTTAAGACTGTAAGGTTTATAAAAATGGACAGAAAGTATCTGCATAAAGCTGATCAATATATTTGAAAGCTTCAGTATGTCATTCCATTCATGATCATTTAG
>SJYC01008997.1:0-21192 GCA_006408675.1 Madoqua kirkii
CATGTCAATGTATGCCAAAACCAATACTGTACTGTAAAGTAAAATAAAGTAAAAAATAATAATAATAAATAAAAGCTCTGTGAAGTAACTTTGCTCATATACTTCTGGTTATAAATTTTAATTCTTCTAAGTTTCTACCTAAGTTTCTCTCTTCTATGTTTCTAACTTTTCTTGGGTGCCCACTGACTGAGTTTCTCCCATTTATTTGGTAGAAAAGGTCTGAGAGCCTGGGAGTAATTGGTTCCTTGCTGAGACTGTATTTTCCATTTGGATCTCTGAATTCTAGTAGCATGCATTTGTTTATATCTGGCATCTTTCTCTTACCATTGTGTTTGGAAGGCTCATCACTGGCATGGAGTGTAGCAACAGTTTGTTTATTTTCCTTGCTGTATAGTATTCTAATCTGTGACTATATCACAGTTTAGTTGTGCACCATGCTATTAATAACCATTTAGGTTGACTTCAAGTATTTGTTGTCATTGTTCTAAATAGTGCTGGTATCAACATCATATTGGCATACAGGTGTGCACAATTCTGCTGAGAATACATCCAGGAACTTTTGTGTATATGTTAGATATGGGATCTGTGTTAGTAGGTACTTCCAGTTTTTTTCCAAATTGATAGAAACAGTTTACGTTCCAACAAGTAAGTGTAAGAGTTCCAGGTGCTCTACTTTCTTTGCAACACTTTGGTATTATCAGACTTTTCTTTGTCGTCATCCTGGTGGTATCTAAGTACAGTTTACACTTACATTTATACTTCTTCTGAATTTTAATTAAATTGAGCATTTTTAAAATATATTTAATGAACATCTCATATTTCCTTCAGTGAAGTGGTGATCAAGAGTATGCCTATTCTGAGTGAGGTTGCTTGTAGTTTTCCTATTGAATTGGAAATATTTTCTATGTATTCTGGATAAAAGTCCCTAGTCTGTTATATCTGTGGCAGAAATACATTATTCTCTCTAATTTGCACTTTTACTTTCCTTTTGGAGTCTTGTGATGAACAGAAATTCACGCACTTCATGTAGTAGAATTCATTTATGCTTATGACTTCTGTGCCAAAGGGCTTCCCGGGTGACTCAGTTGTAAAGAATCTGCGTGCCAATATAGGAGCATAGGAGATTCGGGTTCAATCCTGGATGGGGAAGATCCCCTGGTGGGGTAAATGGCAACCTCCTCCAGTATTCTTCCTTGGAGACTCCCATGGACAGAGGAACCTGGTGGGCTACAGTCCATGGCTCACAAAAAGTTGAACACAATTGAGCATGCACATTTTTGCAAAAATCATGTATATATTCTGAAACACCCTGATTATTTTCCATCTCTTCTTTTTCATTCTGCCTCTGCATCTCAGGAGTTTTTCATGGTTTATTATTGCGGTTTTAGTTTCTTCGATTTCTGCTTTATAGCTTCAGGTTTTTAGTCACAGTCTCCCCAGTGTTAATTTTGAAGGAAGAAACAGAAAGCCTTTCTAATTTGCCATCTTGAAAAAAAATTCAAAATAACATTTGTTTTAAGTAATTGACACTTCTTGGTTATCTATTATATGTCAGATAACAAGAATAAATGATAAAGACGCATCATTTCTAGAAATACCTTCATTTCAATCTACTTACAGAGAAAACCAAATAAATATGAAAAAATAAGACGCAAATGTAATAAAACTGTGTGTATGTTCACAGAAATTAAGAAAAGCATCATTTAGGCCAAGCCTTGTTGAAGCTGGAATGTTTGCAAAAAGACTTCTAGAAAATAAGACTCCTCTTGACTCTAGAATTGGTAGATTTTCCTGGTATTAGCTCAGGCTGAAAAAGCGCTGATGGGGAAGCAGGTGGAGATTGGCTTGGATTGTCAAAGTCATGTGTGGAGAAAGTAAGTCTGAAATATCAAATATTAGTCTTGGATTCTTTTTACTTTTATTAATAATAAATGAGTTTTCAACAGCTATAATTAGTCTAATTGTACTGAGGTCCAACAGGATTTGCATTAGGGCAAATAAGAATCAATTTTGAAATTATCATTTATTTATTTGACATTCAGTAGATAACTACTGGGCTTCCCAGGTGGCGCTAGTGGTAAAGAACCCACCTACCAATGAAAGAGACATGAGACCTGGGCTCAGTCCCTGGGTTGGGAAGATCCCCTAGAGGATGGCATGGCAACCCACTCCACTGTTCTTGCCTGGAGAATGCATTGGAAAGAGGAGCCTGGCGGGCTACAGTTCATGGAGTCGCAAAGAGTCGGACATGACTGAAGCAATTTAGCACACAACACACAGATAACTATTGCTGAGGTAATTGTACCAATTTTTGCAATTTGTAATCAGCTTGACTTTCTCTGGAACATATACCCATTGTTCATACAGCTTGTCTCTCACTAATTAAGTCTTTTTTATTGTTGTTCAGTTGCTAAGTCATGCCCAACTTTTTGTGACCCTATGGACCGTAGCATGCCAGGCTCCCTCTGTCTTCCATTATCACCAGGAGTTTGCTCAAATTCATGTCCATTGAGTCAAGTAATGCTATCTAACCATCTCATCCTCTGGGTCCCCTTTTGCTTTTTGCCTTCGGTCTTTCCCAGCATCAGGGTCTTTTTCAACGAGTCGGCTTTTGACACCAGCTTGCTGAAGTATTGAAGCTTCAGCTTCAGCAGCAGTACTTCCATATCAGGGCTGCTTTCCTTTAGGATTAACTGTTTGATCTTGCTGTCCAAGGGATTCTCAGCATTTTTCTCCAGCACCACAGTTCAAAAGCATCAGTTCTGATGACAGAACAATATTTGAAAGAAGAGGGAAGAATGTTCGTTCTGTCTCTTGACTATCAAGACACCTGGGTGTTAGAGTTAGGGCTATGATTTAGGAAAATTGTGTTAGTAATAACAGTCAGCTATATCACCAAAGTAAAATTTACCAATCAGTAACCTACTTACTCAGAAAGGTTTCACTTGCAGTGATTATTCAGAAATACTTGCTCACTCTAAAACGTGGCAAGAAAGACAAACCATAATCTGTACATCTGCTTATTGCTCCTGCTGTCCTCTTTATTTTGATTATCTCCAGAATATCCTCTACTAACATGATTATAAATTCTAATCAAATCATGGAATTTCAAAGAATCACTGTATGCTCCAGCATATACTGAATTCTCTGCCAAGCATATCTAAGTACAATCATCTGTTTTCAATGTTAAAATGTATGAGAATGAAGAATTTAATGCTATAACCACGACTGAGGTGAAAGGCTGAAAAATGTTAGTACAAAAGGACAGAAACTGTTGGAAATACGATTGTGAACTTCTCTACTTTAGAAACAAAAATTGGATTTGAAAAGACATCAAAACATATATGAACACACCAGGGGTTGATGTGTTCTCTGCAATCTTCAGAAACACATCAAAGAAAATCTAACAAGCAACTTCAAAAGCCTGTTAGTCTCACTGCAAGCTGCAGTTTGAGGAGAAAGAGAGTGTTAAAGACCTTATTGAGAAAAATGACAGAATCCATAGAGAACATGAGGAGATTGACCTACAAACAATTTCTTGAAAAATATCACTGAAAGATAATACAAATTTCACCTAGAAATTGAAATAACACTGAAGTGTACTCTGGTTACACGAGATATAAAATAGAAACAAGGAATATAAACAGTGAAAGAGCAACTCTGGCCATTGAGTTGTGTTTATAAAATATATAAAATGAGAGGTTTAATATACATGTAATAAAGAAATGAGAATGATTACAGATAATTATTAATAACGAACTGAAATGGAAATAAGAAAATAAGTAATAAATAAATACAAGTTGAAACATTTTACTTAAAACGACTTGCTGAGTATACATGAACTCACTAATTTTGTTCTTTGATTTAGAAACTAAAAACTCATAGGTGCTATGCATTATAGTAAATCTCCAGAATTTATCTTACACAACTGAAACTTTGTACCTGTTAACAATTACCTTTCCATTGCTTATAGCTAACAATACTGTATTATATACCTAAAATTTGCTAAGTAGGTAGCTATTATACTATGTGTTCTTTCTACAAAACAAATGAACAAGTAAGGAAACATCTGTTAATAAAAAGAGGGCCAGAGGAGCCTTTGGGAGGTGATGAATATATTTATGGCCTTAATGGTGGTGATAGTTTCAGAGGCATATGTTTATCCCTAAATTCATCTAGTTGTATTCATTAAATATATACAGCTTGTTATATGACAATCATACCTCAACAGAGTGGTTAAAAAATAACCATAACTACATTCCAAGATTTAGATCACAATAGGGCCTAAGTACTTCATTCTTACTTTAATTAAAAATATATTTTAGTAATAAAAGTAAGTATATATGGCAGTCAGATTACATAAAGAATACTTGCTTGTTTATAAGAAGATTAAAGAACAAACAGTGTGTAATGAAAGGCACAAACATATTTCCTTGTTCTGAAGTAACTCTCACTAAGATGCACAGCTCAAGCAAACACCCATATACATCATGAGATGGTTTCATTGATGCCATTGATGTGCTATATCATTTTTGCAAACATGATGGATTGGAGGCTATGGTGCTCTTGGTCAGATATCTCTTTCTAGACCCCAGAACTTTTCTCTAAGTTGTCAGTGATGTTGCCTTATAATGGTTTTGTGCTGAGTACATACCCAGGAATTGTTTTCTTTATAAGTGAGCTATTTTGCTCAGAGTTTTACCCACTCTCCAAGCCAGGGCTTTCCACACTCATCCTCTATTTGCTATTTGATGTGTAGTGAGACTGACTAGTTCCCTTGCCTCTGTTCAGAATATATCTGAAGGGTCTTCCAGGATAAAATTTTCACAACAGATTAGCTGAGGCTCTTGTTGTTCAGTTCTGTTCAGTCACTCAGTCATGTCCAACTCTTTGCAACCCCATGGACAGCAGCATGCCAGGCCTCACTATCCATAACCAACTCTCAGAGTTTACTCAAATTCATGTTCATTGAGTTGGTGATGCCATCCAACCATCTTATCCTCTAACGTCCCCTTCTCCTCCTGCCTTCAACCTTTCCCACATGCGGGTCTTTTAAAATGAGTCAGTTCTTTGCATAATGTGGCCAAAGTATTGGAGTTTCAGCTTCAACATCACTCCTTCCAATGAACATTCAGGACTGATTTCCTGTAGGATGGATTGGTTGGATCTCCTTGCCATCCAAGGGACTTTCAAGAGTCTTCTCCAATACCACAGTTCACAGCTGTTGTTATTAGAGCACAATTTAATTCTTTATCTTCTGGCCCAAGCTGGCCTCATCCTTACTATTTTTGTTTCTGAAAATGATAGCCAGAAACCACCATCATGCAAATCTCTGATTCAGAGAGTGTTTTCTGTAGAATTTGCCCAATTATACTCTATTAAGAGTGGTTCTTGGAACAGACTCCACAATGGAATTTTTGAAGCATCATCTTCTGGTTGCTGACAATAAGGACCCATCTCTTATAGTGCTAAGTGGGGTACTGATAGCTCTTCGATGGGTGTTTATAAAAATTCACTGATAATGAAGAAGCTTAGAGCACCTTGGAGTCTTATTATTGGTGGTTTAATACATCAATCTTTGGAGATGTTTAAAGGAATAGAAATTTGAATCAAATGGCTGGTACTGAGACCATTGCTTCATTAGGAAAGACATTGAAAGGCCAAGTTATATTAATAATCAATTCAAAGCAAAGCTAGACAGCTTCCTTAGGATCACACAAGAGACATTCATTCCCTTAAGGTGCAGGAAAGAAAAAGATGAGGATCAGATCCAGGACTAATAATAGATGTCAGAGCTCCAGAGAATACTGAATTCTGTTTTGGCAAACTTGCCATTTCAAAGTCAAGTCTGTAATTGAGAAGGATAGGGACTCTGTGTCCTACACTGGGGCATCCACTTCAGTATACTTGAAAATCTTGAATTCACAAATATTTTGAATCTTTGTGGAGTGCAAAAGTAGCCCATTCCTTTCTGATAAAGTTTATTCTTTCTCCTTTGCTTGAAGATGATTCAAGTATCTCTGCCTTGTAAGAAAACGTTTCTCTGTATTAGGAAGTAGTCTTCCATCATAAGTTCAGTAACTATGACTGAACTACAGTGTGTACTGTTGGAAATGAGCTGAATTTTCACAGGGATAAAAGGAAACATATCGGAATAATCCCCAGGAGCTAGACAACATGTATTAACAGAAGTCAGGAGAATATGTTAGGACTAGACCTCAGGGTTTGGTATTGGAAGAAGGGATGTTCAAACAGAAAGTTGAGTAAGGAAGAGTTTAGTGATATAGAAATATTGCTCCATGAAACATCATTTCCAGTGGCTCAAGTGGTAAAGAATCTGCCTGCCAATACAGGAAATGTGGGTTTGATCTTTGGGTCAGGAAGATCCCATGGAGAAGGAAATGGCAACCCACTCCAGTATTCTTGCCTGGGAAACCCCAAGGACAGAGGAGCCTGGAAGGCTGCAGTCCATGGGATTGCAAAGAGTCAGATGCGATACACGCACACCCCATGAAACAGACTGTAACACCCTTGCAAGTAGTTTCATTTTCCAGAAGCAATTTGCCTTTACCTAGTATAGGTAATAGTATAAGTTTGTGGTCTTAGGCTAGGGTTATATTACTTTTCCTATTATGTATCACAATTACAATCCTCAGTGACATGTAACATCTGGACATCCTTCTGAATATCACAGTAATGCTATCCTTATACCATCATTTTAATCATACTAAATGAGCAAGATATGACAAGTCTGCCTGAGAACTGGTAAGACACAAACAGCTCAGATCACAGCCAATAAACTGTATGTATGATGTTTCAAAGGTCTGTTGCATCAGTAGAGTTACGATAGTCATGAACATTCCTAGAAATTATCCACAAAGTAAAGAAAAAAATTCTCGTCTCAACCTTCCAGCGCTAAGAGGGAAACACAGTGCCTGGAAAACTTGGAGACTAAGGATAAGGAGGTTTTGGAAGGACTCATGTGGGCAGACTTAATGGGAGTGGACATAAAAAGGGAAACTGTTTATCACAAGTTCAGTTCAGTCACTCAGTCATGTCTGACTCTGCCACCCCCATGGACTGCACCAAGCCAGGCCTCCTTGTCCATCACCAACTCCTGGAGTTTACTCAAACTCATCTCCATTGAGTCGGTGATGCCTTCCAACCATCTCATTCTCTGTCATCCCCTTCTCATCCTGCCTTCAATCTTTCCCAGCATCAGGGTCTTTTCAAATGAATCAGTTCTTTGCATCTGGTGGCCAAAGTATTGGAGTTTCAGCTTCAACATCAGTCCTTTCAATGACTTTTCAGTACCTTTAGGATGGACTGGTTGGTTCTCCTTGCAGTCCAAGGGACTCTCAAGAGTCTTCTCCAATACCACAGTTCAAAAGCATCAAGTCTTCAGCACTCAGAACCCCATGAAACAGACTGTAACACCCTTGCAAGTAGTTTCATTTTCCAGAAGCAATTTGCCTTTACCTAGTATAGGTAATAGTATAAGTTTGTGGTCTTAGGCTAGGGTTATATTACTTTTCCTATTATGTATCACAATTACAATCCTCAGTGACATGTAACATCTGGACATCCTTCTGAATATCACAGTAATGCTATCCTTATACCATCATTTTAATCATACTAAATGAGCAAGATATGACAAGTCTGCCTGAGAACTGGTAAGACACAAACAGCTCAGATCACAGCCAATAAACTGTATGTATGATGTTTCAAAGGTCTGTTGCATCAGTAGAGTTACGATAGTCATGAACATTCCTAGAAATTATCCACAAAGTAAAGAAAAAAATTCTCGTCTCAACCTTCCAGCGCTAAGAGGGAAACACAGTGCCTGGAAAACTTGGAGACTAAGGATAAGGAGGTTTTGGAAGGACTCATGTGGGCAGACTTAATGGGAGTGGACATAAAAAGGGAAACTCTTTATCACAAGTTCAGTTCAGTCACTCAGTCATGTATGACTCTGCCACCCCCATGGACTGCACCAAGCCAGGCCTCCTTGTCCATCACCAACTCCTGGAGTTTACTCAAACTCATCTCCATTGAGTCGGTGATGCCTTCCAACCATCTCATTCTCTGTCATCCCCTTCTCATCCTGCCTTCAATCTTTCCCAGCATCAGGGTCTTTTCAAATGAATCAGTTCTTTGCATCTGGTGGCCAAAGTATTGGAGTTTCAGCTTCAACATCAGTCCTTTCAATGACTTTTCAGTACCTTTAGGATGGACTGGTTGGTTCTCCTTGCAGTCCAAGGGACTCTCAAGAGTCTTCTCCAATACCACAGTTCAAAAGCATCAAGTCTTCAGCACTCAGCTTTCCTTATAGTCCAACTTTCACATCCATACATGACTACTGGAAAAACCATAGCCTTGACTAGATGGGCTTTTGTTGCCAAAGTAATGTCTCTGCTTTTTAATATGTTGTCTAGGTTAGTCATGACTTTTCTTCCAAGTTAGCATTCACCAGATAGCATCCAGACAACTTTGTAGACAAAAGAGCCACCAAACCAGCAGACACACCAAACAACCAAGCAGGCAGACTCAACTAGTTGATGTCAGTCAGTCTCTGCAGACACAACAAACTTATGAATGGATCTGTCATGGTATCAAGGGTAAAGGCTATGAATGGATCAACAGCATGAGCTCCCATTCATCAAGGCCAGCCTATCCACTGACCTTGCTGGTAAGAGAGCCAGACTCTAAATAGCATGCAGAAACAGACAAAGCCATTCTAAAATTTATATGGAAATGCAAAGAAAATAGAATAGATATTAATAAAACAACTTTGAAAAAGAGAAATAAAGTTAGAATAATTACGCTCTATTATACCACCAGTAGTGTACTATTGCAATAAAGATAGATGTATAGCTAAATGGAACAGAATGGAGAATCTAGAAACAGAACCAGCAACATATGGATAATTGAGATTTGAAAGATATGCAAAAGCAATTCAAGGGAAATAATATTTTAATAACTGTTGAAAGAATAGGATAACTATGTGCAAACAAACCTCAAACCCTACCTTACACCACCTGCAGAATGATTGATTATATAACTGAATATATAGCTAAAATTATAATACTTTTAGAACTAAATAAGAAAATTTTAGTGATTCTGGGTCTGGCCCAGGGAGAACAAAAAAAACAAGACAGATACTGGGAGAAAGTATTTGGAAAACTTCTACACAATCCTGGTGGTTCAGATGGTAAAGAATCTGCCTGCCATAGAGGAGACCTGGAGTTCAGTGCTTCGGTGGGGATGATCTCCAGGAGAAGGGAATGGCAACCTGCTCCAGTATTCTTGCCTGGAGAATTCCATGGACAGAGGAGTCTGACAGTCCATGGGGTCCCAAAGAGTCACACACAAATCAGCATACACACATATACATCATTTGATAGAATCCTTCATACACTAAGTTCAGTTCAGTTGCTCACTCTTGTTCAACTCATTGCGCCACATGGACTGCAGCACGCCAGGTTTCCCTATTGATCACCAACTCCCAGAGCTTGCTCAAACTCATGTCCATTGAGCTGATAACGCCAACCAACCATCTCATCAACTGTCATCCCCTTCTCCTCCTCCGGCCTTCAATCTTTCCCAGTACCAGGGTCTTTCCAAAGGTAAGTTATCTGACTGTAAAATGCCCAGGATGCAACAGTAAAGAAAAATAGTATATCTGAAGTAAAAACTTGTATCAAGGACTTGAACAAAAGGAGATTGGGGGAAAAGAAATAGAAACCATTGCAACACAGCTGTTACCAAGTCACAATAGAAATTGAGAGCATCTCCTTCTCTGACTGCAGTGTAAGCTCTATACCGGCAGATTCTGCATTGCTTTCTTGGGGAGTCATTCTTTTTGTTACCTCCCATTGTCATGATTGAGGTGGACTCAGGGGCTATGGTTCCCTTGGGGACTACAGGTCTTACAGTTGGCTTCCTTCTGTGCTTTCCAGGAAGAGAATTGTGGAAATTGATAGTGAAAATTGTGAGGAGCTAGAAAGTAGTACATATCTATAACTGACTATCTGCAAAAAATGTCTGATACAGTTGAAACGTTTCTATAGTGTGAAAATATATATGTAATGAAGACAAATAAATGATGTCCACATTTAAGTAAATATGACACCAAACAAACCATTTTTATTTTAAAAATGAAGGGAAAATATTTTCAATGTTTGAAGGTCAGACACCTGCTCTTAAGGATATTGGATATATTGAAGAACTCTCATATTGTTGGTAGAAGATACCCTCTTCCATCTTGAATATCAAGAAGAGAAGGATGGGAGGTACAAGTTTCCTGCTGAAAGACAACAGGAGCAATGTGCTGTCATTTCCAAGCATGCTAAAGCATTATACCACGCTCTTAAATGTTGATCTCAGAACAAAGAAATCTGCAGCCGTGAAAGAGGTCAGGAAACTGAGGTCATTCCCCAGAAAGGTCATTATTTCTCATACAAAAGGATTTGCAAGCTTGCAGAGCCAGTTCAGTGTATGAGCAATTTTGTCTGCTCTTAGTCCAACAATGCCAAAATATTGGGTATTAGTTTTTTAATTAAAAAACCCTGAAATTTGCAAGAGTGTTAAAAGTTGTAAGCACTGTAACTTAGACCTAATAAGCAGTATACATTATAATGGCCAAGAGTTCTACTAGGTTGCCTACAAAGGAATCAACACACCAACCCAAGGAGCCAATGATAGTGGAATCCAGGCATAGACTCTGCATCTGGTTAGGCCCACCAGTGCCCTGTTAATCAGGAAAGTAAGACTTGAGAAATGGTTCTCAAATTATTATTACTATTTTACTGTTGAGATGAGAAGAAATTGCAGCATAATGAGACATAAATAGTGAATACTACCAGGATTGTTAGGAGTGGTGATTAATCAACCAGATTGCTATGGTACAAATTCTGGTTTTGCCTCTCTCTAATTTTGTGATTTGGGGCAAGAACAACCTATATATATCTCAGTTTCCACATAAGGAAACAGGTTTTCATAGTAGTATTTATGTAATAGAACTGCATGGAGATAAAATGACTTAACACAATAAAACAATCAGCCCAAAGCCTAACACTTAATGGTATTCAATAAAAGTTCATATAATCAATACTATTTTCACCGTAAGAGTTTGGTTTTACTTAGGCTAAAAAAATAACACCCTTTCTACTCAGTTTTGCTTTTTCAGGCATTAAATGTATTTCATATATTCATCATTACTTTAAAATGTGTGTTAGTTGCTCAATCATGTCCAACCCTTTGCAGCCCAATGGACTGTAGCCCATAGGCTCCTCTGTCCACAGGATTCTCCAGACAAGAATTCTGGAGTGGGTTGCCATTCCCTTCTCCAGGGGATCCTCCTGACCCAGGGACTGAACCCAGGAAACCTGTATTCCAGGCAGATACTTTAGTGAATCAAAAGCATATATGATGAAATAAAAACACCTAAGCTATTAAGTTGCTTAATTACTAAGTTTAATTATCCTCTATTACTTCATACATCTTTCCTGTTTGGTTAAATCTCACCTTACAAACTTTCTTATATTTTGCATACAAAGAAAGATCAGAGCATATAGATGATTCAAGTTCCTACTTCTGAAAGTCTTTGTTTTATTTTATTTTCACTCTTGTCTTCTTTCAGCAAATCAAAAAAGATAATGCAGTAGAAAATTCTAGAATTCTATGCATCACTAAGCTATCAGATTATTTACATTTAGGAACATATTTAAATTGAAACCTTGATAATTGATTTTTGGATTTACAATTTCTCATTTTTATTATATATTAATTTACATAATGATTGCCAAATAAAGCTGATCTTCTTTATTGCTATTCTGTTTCTCTTGTATTTTGCAACCTACTCTGACTTTCAAATAGCACATAGTATAAATAAATTTCGAAAAAGTAAAAAAAAAAAAAGCAGATAGTAGTTTCAAACATGCACCTCAGGACACATTAAAACAGAACACTGCAAAATTTTGTACAGAGTTATTCAGTGATTCTAATGATCCCACTAACTCAAAATTGATTTTTTACTGTTTTTCAGTCATATTTCCTTGGCTAGAATTTTGGCTTTATCACTTATTGCCTAGTGATATTAGAAAGCTGTATTTCTAAAATGCTTCAGCTTCTTCATGCTTAAAATAAAAACAGTAAGAGCATTTATTTACAAGCATTTCTATGATGTATAAATGGACTAGTAAAGTGCTTAAATGTATGATTGCAAAATAGTAAACAATCTGTAAATATCATTCATTATAATGATTACTAGAAGATAGGTTTATTGCTAAAAGATACACCCATTAGCATCATTTTACAAATAAGAATATTAAGCATGAAGACACCAAGTGACAGTCTTAAGGTCTTCAGTTCAGTTCAGTTCAGTTCAGTCGCTCAGTCGTGTCTGACTCTTTGCGACCCCATGAATCGCAGCACACCAGTCCTCCCTGTCCATCACCAACTCCCGGAGTTCACTCAGATTCACGTCCATCGAGTCAGTGATGCCATCCAGCCATCTCATCCTCTGTTACAGTTAACAAATTCTAAAAGGTATGGTTTCAAGTCTTGTAGCTAGTGACTACTTTGCAATTAATGAATGATCTCTTACTATTTTCACAGTAAAATCTCTAGAAGCTTCAGTTAGTTGAACAAATGAGGGAAAAAAACCTTGTTTCAATGTCTTTAAAAATTGTTGATAGCCTTAGAGGAGGATATTCACATATTCAGTACAAATAAGAAAATTCTAATGAGAACTTTATCAGTGAAATCATTGGGTACCCCATGATGCAGTATAGTCTTTGCCAGGTATTTGACTGGTAGTTTAACTAAAGGAAAAGGCATGGTTAACTACCCCTCAAAAGTCATGCAGTGTTGTGAATCACTGCACTGTACACCTGTCACTTATATTGTATATCAACTATGCTTTAGTAAATTAGCAAATAAATAAATAAAAGTCATGCAGCCACAGAGAATCCTGGAAATTGCTCCAGGAAATCAGTCAGCACACAAACTCACTCATACGAATGATTATCAAATATGTTCCCTGGTAAACTGAGGTTTCTTGGCATTGCTTTTAATTGAATACTAGGCAATCTGAGATACATCTTTTGTGCATTATTTGTTCGAGATTAATGGCTAGTTGTATAATAGCACATTTATTAGGGTAATTTTATCACCATAAAATTAGTTTAGGGAATAAACTTATCACTGGTAAACCTGTAGTTCATGTGCAATGTTGATATTATTTGGAGGCAAAAGAGTTTAGCATTCAACTGGTATT
The DNA here is from genome assembly GCA_006408675.1 of Madoqua kirkii. NCBI lineage: Eukaryota > Metazoa > Chordata > Mammalia > Artiodactyla > Bovidae > Madoqua > Madoqua kirkii. Next base: position 13,280 of record SJYC01008997.1, read on the forward strand.
CATGGGGGTAGTGAGTTACGACTTACTAGCTGAGTTACTTTGAGTAAGTTTCCTAACCTCTAGAAGTCTCAGTTTGTTTATCTAAAAAAATGTGATGTTCAAATTAGTTAATATCTATAAACTAGAAGAGTTTTTCATGTGCCCAGCTGCTTCAGTGTGTCCAACTCTTTGCAACTCCATGGACTGTAGCCTGCAGGGTTCCTCTGTCCATGGGATTCTCCAGGCAAAAATACTGGAGTGAGTTGCCATTTCCTTCTCTAGGAGATCTTCCCAGTCCAGGGATCCACCCCTCATTTCCTGCAACTCCTGCATTGCAGGGAGATTCTTTACCTACTGAGCCAGATGGGAAACTCAGAGTTCCTCATACATACTATATATTTTTCTTTCAGTACTTGATTTTGGCCTGAGTTTAGTGTGGGCTATTTGATTTAAATCTTTACAGATGAAAACGTGGTAGGTAGAACCACAGCTTCTCCAAGATGTTGAGTTCCCAATCCCCAGAAACCTTGAATACATTCTTTTAGGTGGGAAACACTTTACAGATGTAGTTATGAATCTTGAAATGGGAAGATTATCTTGTATTTTCTAAGTAGAACAGGGTTCCTTGTAAAGGAGAGAGAAAGCTACAGTATGGACTCCCCAGGTGAGCCCCATGTAATCACAAGTGTCCTCCTAAGGAGAGAGTTAACTGGAAGTTCAGGTGGAGCCAATGTAACCCCTGAGTCTATAAGAGGAAGAGGGCTGCTGGAGAGCAGAGAGGGAAGCGTCATGATGGAAGTGGAGTTCGCTCTGCCGTGGCCATTGGCTTTTGAAAGTGAAGAAGAGGTTCTTTAGTAAAGAATGCAGACAGTTTCTAGCAACCAGGAAAAGCAAGTAAACAGTTTCTACTTTGAGACTTCGATGAGCGAAGCTATTCCCATCAACACTATGGTTTCACCACGAGACCTGTTTGGACTTCTGATTCCTATAACTGTAAGAAAATTTGTGTTGTTTCAAGCCTCTCATTTTATGATAATGTGTTACAATGGTGAGAGCAAACTAATACAGAGATGATAGACTGTTTAATTAATTCTCCCTTCTCCGAAATATCTTTAAAATAGAGAAGCTTCTTAGTACTTGCCTTCTAAAGTTTCTTCCTAAATTTTCTTACCTTTTCTCTGAGGTACTTCTCTGAAGCTCTGATATTCCTGGATAGCATGTTACAGGCCCCTCTTATTCCAGAGGCCGGGCCCTAGCTGCTCTGTGGTCTCCTCCTGATGTCTTGCAACAACTTCTCCAGGCCATCCAAACTACTAGCTCCTGAGAACAGGCAAAAGAACTACATTCTTTCTTGTAGTAACAAGAGACTGTGATACACAGGTTATGTTACTGAAGGCTTGGGAGGGGTGCTTTCCCAATGGAGGTCGTCCCCTTTCGTCTCATACCCTACAGCTGTTAGTATTATTGAACCAAAGTTTATAGGCCTAACACATGGTGAGGCCAAGAAAATCAACTTTAAAGTTTAAACAGAAGCAGGTTTATTGCAAGCGTCAAGCAAGAGGAGCTGGCAGCTTGTGAGTTCCCCAGTGGGTTGCAGAGTTTTTAAAGGCAAAATTTGAGATGAGGCCTGCGGGGTATGCAATTTTTCTTCTCCTTGGCTTGTGGGGAGGTAACAGAGCAATGTTTAGGAGCTGCGTTCAGCATGCAGTTCCTCACCTCCACATTGGTGAGGGCCTTATTTCCTGTAGAAAATCTCTAAGATAAATTGCTCTGCATCCCTCGAGGAGGGAGGACTCTGCTTTATAGCTGCACTGTTATCTGCCGGCTTCTTTGTTTCCACATTCTCATTTACCCGATTACTCGTTGTTTGAAACTGCCCAGTAGAACTCAAGGAAGATAGAGTAAGTTGAAGCCTTTTTCCTACAAACAAATGGGGGTCTGGGGAGGCTTTTTAATCTGGGAGGATCCCACAAGGTTCTGCTCAGTTTCAATCCTGTTTTGATACTCCTCAGTCTTGAGGGCAGGTTTCCAACAAGAAAGGGAAGATTATTTAGGATAGAAGTTAGTCATAATCTCCATAGAGGAACTCGGCTTTAACAGGATTCCTTTCCATTCCTACAATCCTGCAACCCTTTCAAATAAGTTTTAATTCTGTATATGTCACTTTAAGCTGAAGAGTCCACATATTTCTGTATAACTATTGCCATCTGAGGTTCTTGGACCCTTTAATCAATAGAAATTGGTGACAGGCCAGAGGAGAAATTCAGGCAAGGCTTTATTATTTTGCCTGCAGCATGAGGGAGCAAAAACAAGTAACGGGACTTTTGCTCCCTCTCTGAGGAGGAGGGTGTGAGCTGGTCCCTTAAGTGAGCATTTGTCCAGATGGAAGTACTGCAGTCAAGGGTCCCAGGCCCCAGTCTATCTCACAACCACCCAGAGGGAAGAAAAAAAAAAATCTAAAATATATTTGCAGTGATGCTGCTGTATCTATAATAAAGAGTTCATCTCGTATTTTTATTACGGTTAAAATTTTTCAGATTGTTTAATAAAGCACAAGATATCAGGTAAATTGAATTTCAATTAAATATCAAGCAATACTTTATGTCCCATGCAACATTTGTGGTATACTTCTATGAAAACTGTGTTTTGGAATTTAAACTTGGTATCTCAGGTTAAGTCCTGTAGCCATACTTCTGATTCCAGTGTTTATTCTGAGATTTAGCTTTACATAATGAAAATCCATATTAAACTACTTTATCAATTGAGAGTGGTCTTTTTTCAAATAATTTATGCACAAAGAATAACCCACATCACTGTCGTGATGACTCCCCACACCCCTGCTCTTATTGTAATAGTATCAGTAGAGTAGCAATGATAGCTTTAGGTACAAAAGAAATAGCAGCATTTCATTTTAAAACACTAATAGTTGTGAGTGTGCTCAGTCATGTCTGACTCTTTGCAGACCCATGGGCTGTAGCCTCTCAGGCTCCTTTGTCCATGGAATTTTCCACTCAGGTATACTGGAGTGGGTTGCCATTTCTTCCTCCTGAGAATCTTCCTGACTCAGGGATCAAACCCAAATTGTCTCCTGCTCAGCAGGCAGATTCTTCACCACTGTGCCATCTGGGAAGCCCCTAGTAATTAGGAAAATCCTAGTAATTTGAATTCCCAATAAGACTTGAGACAGTATTATGTCAATTATATCTCAAACTGGTTTCAGGTGAATAGCAAGATTTGATTTGTATGTATTTTGAAATGATCACAGCATGAAGTCCACTTAACATTCATTTCTATACCAGTTTGTGTATGTGTGATGAAGACTTTTAAAATCTACTCTTAGCAGGTGTGGAGAAAAGGGAGTTCAGCACTGTAGGTGGGGATGTAAATCGGTTCAAAGACTATGAAAATAATATGGAAGTTTCTCAAAAGAAATTAAAAATAGAGCTACTATATGATCCAGGAATCCCACTTAAATATGGACAAAGCTAATTCAAACAGGTACATGCATCCTTAGATTCAAAGCAGCACTATTCACAATTGTCAAGACGTGGAAATAAACTAAATGTTCATCAGCAAATGAATAGATAAAGATGCACATGTATACAATGAAATACTACTCAGTCATAAATGAAATAATTCTTTAACAGCAACATGAATGGACCTAGAGATTATTATTGTAAGTGAAGGAAGTCAGTAAAATAAAACTATATGATATCACTTGTATGTGGAATCTAAAGTGACAAAGATGAACTTGTTCTCAAGAGAAAGACTCACATAGAGAACAGTTTTGTGGCTGCTAAGTCGGAGAAGGGTGGGAGATGGATTGGGAGTTTGGGGCTAACAAATTAAGTTATTATATATAAGATGGGAAAACAACAGATTCTACTGTATAGCACAGGGAACAATAGTCAATATTATGTGATAAATGGAAATGTGACAATGGAAAAGAAAATAATGTGTGTATGTATGTATATATATATATACTGAATCACTTCTGTACAGCAGAAATTAACATAAACTAACTATAATGAATAAAATAAATTTAAAAAGTATGCTTCACTTCAGTCACTCAGTCGTATCCGACTCTTTGCGACCCCATGAATCGCAGCACGCCAGGCCTCCCTGTTCATCACCATCTCCCGGAGTTCACTCAGACTCACGACCATCGAGTCAGTGATGCCATCCAGCCATCTCATCCTTGGTCACCCCCTTCTCTTCCTGCCCCCAATCCCTCCCAGCATCAGAGTCTTTTCCAATGAGTCAACTGTTCACATGAGGTGGCCAAAGTACCGGAGTCTCAGCTTTAGAATCATTCTTTTCAAATAAATCCCAGGGCTGATCTCCTTCAGAATGGACTGGTTGGATCTCCTTGCAGTCCAAGGGACTCTCAAGAGCCTTCTCCAACACCACAGTTCAAAAGCATCAATTCTTCGGCACTCAGTCTTAGCAACTTTCAAATATAAAAGGCAGTATTAGCTATGGTCACTATGCTGTGCACTACCATCCCCTGGACTTGTACTTGGTTATCTTGTAACTGGAGGTTTATAACTTTTGATCACCTTCACCCCTTTGGCCCATTTCCTGTTCCTCACCTCTGGCAACCCCTGTCTATTCTCTGTATGTGTTTGTTGCTTATTTATGATTCTGCATAAAGGCAAGCTCTTACAGCATTTCTCTTCATCCGAATTAGCACAGTATCTTCAAGGTCCATCTGCACTGTTGCAAAAGCAAATATTTCCTTTTTTATAGCTGAATAATATCCAATTTATACATATATGCCACATTTTCTTTATCCATTCTTCCACCAGTGGATACTAGGTTGCTTCCATGATTTAGTTATTGTAAATAATGTTGCAATAAAAATGCAGGTGTGTATATCTTTTCCAGTTAATATAGTTATGTTCTTTGAATAAATATATCCACAAGTGGATTACTGATCATAAGGCAGTCATATTATTAGAATAGGTTTCCCATATTGTTTCCCATAGTGGCTGCACCAATTTGCAGTCCCAGCAACAGTGCACAAGTGTTCCCTGTTCTCCAGACCCTCGCCAGGTCTTGTTTGTTAGTATTGAATGCAAACATTCTAACAGGTGTGAGGTGATGGTCTGTTGTGGTTTTGATTTACATTTCCCTGAAGATCATGTCAATATAGGCCAACTTTTAATAACATTGTTAGTAACATTGCATGTGATCACACCCTCAGCCTGTACACCTCCCTACAGGATTTCACCAAGTACCTAGGATTCTAGGCAGTTATAAATGAAGTTTCAGTTCAGTTCAGCCACTCATATTCTATTAAATATATCTCACAAAAGAGAGTATGGATGTATGTTTATGCTTGTTCTTAGTTTTATGAAAGCTATGTGCCAAAGTTCATACACACACATGTTCATCTTTACCATGTAGCCAATGGAATCATCTTAAGCTATCTGGTATTGTCCATTATTTTAACTTAGTTATTTGTAATTTAAATAAAACCAAATAAAATAATGATTGAACAGCTTTATATTAGAGAATTATCTTCAGCTAAGAAATGCTTTTGCCCTCCTATACATTTTTATATGGCCTTGAATAAATATTTGGTCATTTACTTGACACAAAAAGTTTTTATCTAACTTTTCCTCATATTCTTTACTTTAGTCTCAAACTATAAAAAAATTAAAACACTTTCTGGTTGCCTTAGGAATATCTCTATGTTCAATATTTAGGTCATCAGTACTCTTAGCTTAGTGATAAAGAATCCTCCTGCCAGGGCAGGAGACATGGGTTCAGTCCCTGGTCTTTGACCATCCCCTGGAGAAAGAAATGACAACCCACTCTAGTATTCTTGCTCAAATCTCATGTACAGAGGAACCTGGTGGGCTACAGGCCATGGCGTCCCACGGAGTCAGACACAATTTAGCCACTAAAAAAAACTCCTTATAACTGTAACGTGAGTCGGGTGTTTATCAACATCTTCCAGGATTCGATCAGTTTGTGATCTGTCTATACATATTTCAAAGTATAGTTATATTCATTCAGGGTTTATAAGCCTCTCAGTGACCATTATGAAATAGAATATGCTTTTCTTGTACTAAGTTTGAGTCTGTTTTTTCCAACTTGCAATTTCTCTATGAGGTATCTGATTCCATATCAACAAAGGTGAAAGTTCTGTACAGGTTGCTATGGAGAACCTGTTTCTAGCATCCCGTTGCTCTCAATGGCCAATTGCAATACCCAGGCCATATTTGTAGTGAAAAGCTGAATTGAATCATGTATTTTGTTCAGTAGCTAATTCTCAGGGCCTCAATGATTCATTAATCTTCCTGTATAAGATGGTCACTTAGGGCTGTGTGATCAATTATTCCATGTATCACTGATTCAGACGCAATGCATTTATCTTTGAGGGCCAGCTTTGGCAAGCACTAGCCTGTATTTTGCATGTTAATCAAGATAGTACGAAGCTTTTGCTGTTATCTCTCATGACCCTTGCAATGAATCTAAGTATTCTAATCTTGTTTCCATATCCCTTTTATTACAACCGTGCTATGAGTAGGTGCACACATAGCTTTTAATAGAATCATTCTTTATATTATCTAAAGTGTACCCTTTTCTATGTAAAGTGAAAAGAAAATTAAGCGTTTATTTCCAACTTTGTTAAAATATAGAAAAAAATGTTTAGATGGAAACATGGGCAAATAATCCTAAAAATCACATTTTAATAAAAGCTGAGTATTTGTTTCTCCCTGTTAAAATCATTTGTTTATTAATTGAAATGCTTTCCTTCTCTTTTTAGATCCTGGGCTGAGTTGAAGCCAAGACAAATGGTGCCTCTTTTTTAAAAGATGTTCTGTATGTTTATTTACAGCTCTCTTTATTGCTGCATCTGGGTTTTCTCTAGTTGCAGTCTGAGGCTTCTCACTGTGGTGGCTTCTCTTGTTGCAGAGCACAGGGTATAGGGCTGCGGCTCTTGAACTCTAGAGTATGGACTCAGTAGTTGTGGTGCATGGGATTAGTCGCCCTGCAGCATACGGTATCTTCCTGGACCAGAGACTGAACTCATGTCCTTTGCATGGACAGGTGCACTCCTAACCACTGGATCACCTGGGAAGTCCTGAAATTCTTTCAAAAGGAATGGCCCAATAGATAAAAACCAGTCTCCATGTCAAGTGTTCTTTGTCCCAGATATAAACTTAACTTGCTATCTTTAATCACTATCTGCCATATTTTAAACTTGCCAAAGAGCTGAGCTCATATATTATATGGTAAAAATTTTAGATGTGGTCTGTCTGGCTTCTCATATCAGATGCTTATGTTCTGAGTTAGCATTCCAGCTTCTCTGTTCTGAAAGTCCCTCTTTCATGCAATGGGAAAGGCAGATTATTCTATTCTACAAGGCAGACTAAATACCATTCTGCAAGTGAACAAATAAATTTCTCGATTTTTCAAATGATATTTTCTCATTGGGAAGTAATAGAAACACCAAATTAAATCCTGACATAAACTGTCTCATGTGATAACAAGAGACCTTCACAGTTGGATGACTTAGGGCCTCAATATAAAATAAAATAAAGATGTCAGTTCTCTTCCTTGACTGTTCTGTTAGCTCAGCTTTTTCCTTTTTTAATATATAAAAAATGAAAGCAAGCAAGTAAGATGTTAGCCACCCAAATCTAGGAAAGAAAAAATGTAAAATTAAAGTCAAGAGTGAGAAGAAAAAGACATACTAGAATAGTTTTCTCTAGCAATTGATTGTGTTAACCTACAGGATGACAGTTTTTCCTATTTTGATCAAAATACTAACTTAAAATTCTCTCAAGTAGTATTAATATGTGAGTATATAATAACATAAATTGCTAAATAGTACAGTATACTTTGTGCCTGGAAATGTTTTCCTCCTGACATAATTTGGAATGCTTTTTTAAATTAGAGATTAAAATACAAACAGCCAA
>SJYC01009000.1:0-11065 GCA_006408675.1 Madoqua kirkii
CCATGAACCCTCTGAATATGAGACATGCTTGCCCTGGTCCCCCATCATAATGAAGAAGTGCCCCTGCAAGAATGGTGATTCCTTTCTTTTCCTGAGGATCTTTACTTCCTCATTAGTAGCAACACTTTTTGTTTAGCAAGTGTTCTCTTGGGTAGCTTTTCCAATAGTGCTGCACACCAGTTAGCAAGGGTGTGATAAAAGCAACTTTATAAATCTGTATTTGAGTATAAGGGTGTTAACTGATTAAATGTTTTGAAGATTCTATGAGAGAAATGATAGATTCTGCCTTAAAATATATGGTGTGCTGCTGCTGCTGCTAAGTCACTTCAGTTGTGTCTGACTCTGTGCAACCTCATAGATGGCAGCCCACCAACTCCTCCATCCCTGGGATCCTCCAGGCAAGAACACTGGAGTGGATTGCCATTGCTTTCTCCAAAATATATGATGTAAAGTCTATAACATAAAAAAAATGTATACATTAGAAGAAAATGAATGCTGTTATTAGAGTGACATATATTTTAATGACATAAAAATAAGGATATAATAAAATTGAATGTAGAAATTTTCAAATATTATAAGTAGGATTATATGTGAAATGAAGGCACACTGCCGACTAAAATTAAAAGGCACACTGAAACCATAGTAGATGTGACTTCCTTTTATCCAGACTCTCATATCCTCTTCATAAGTCGGTTCCATGATTGCAGTCTGAGGAGCGGCTCACATCTAACACAATCACGACTGCATCCACCCTATCACTCCTGGAGCCCAGATAGTTCTTAACCTTAAGGATGAGTCTATCCACTTATCTTCTGAGTCTACCTGTTGTTTCCTTTTAATTTCCTGTTCAGGCTACATTTTCTGGTCCAGTATCTTAAAACTTCCTTAGTACCTTCAAGCCTTTTGATATCGTTGCCCTTTCCTTGCTTCTTTTAAACTAAAAATAATAGTGTTCTCTTTCTACTTTCCATCTAACTATATTCATCAGTTACATTCTAGGATGGAAGAAAAAGGCAGGAGTTTTACAGACAACCTATCATCTCAAACCATGTCTCCACTGGGCACCTGCTATTTTATCTTGAGCCTGTTACCTAATTTTCCACACCTCAACTCCCAGATTCATAAAATGAAAATAACAGGATAAAACTACTAATAAGCAGTAAGTGGATAAATTCCAGCTGGGGACTTAGAACAATTTCTAGCGACAGCAAGAGCTTAAACTATATTCTCTTTTACTGTCTATTGAGTCCTGTCTTGTCACGTTGTGCGAAGCCATTCTTTAGTCTAATGCTCACCCCTTCCATGATCTGGATCTATTTCCTGTCCCAGAGACCTCTGTAAATTATTCTCCCTTTCCTCCATTATCTTCCCTGTCTCTCTTAATATTTCCTCATCAGAATTTAAATTCCTTCATTATAAAGCTCCTTTCTGTACTAAAGAAAACCTTCTCCGAATCACTTCATCTTCCAGTTTCCCCTTGCTATTTCCAATCCAGTCACCAGACGTCAGCATGCGTGTGTTTACTCTCTACCTTTCTAAAACCCATTGCCATGTTGATTTCTAGCCAAGTACTCCATTAAAGTTGTTCAGACCATCATCTGTCTTCTCTTAACAGATAAAATCATCCTGAGTTGTAACAAACCCTTGCCATAGTCCTGGCCCATTTGTGGTCACTGGCATAATGCAGTGAAAGTGCACTTAGTTAAACTGGGCATATTTAGAAGGATACCAAACACAGTTCAGATAAAACAGCTTTCTCAGAAGTTTGCTTCAGTACTACTCCCCCCAGTTACCATAACAACATCTACCCCATAATTATCTCTGACATAGGGATTAACTACCTAGTCTGGCTGTACCTTTGGGCACATGGTTTGGAGAGATAAGAGGCAATCTGGCACATTCTTTGGCAGTAACAAACTCCAGTCATATCTGGTAATTTTGCTTCTTCCCAAAGCTTCTGGTGTATTATGATAGGAGTCAGTAGTATTAACATTCACGGACATAATGCAGGTTATATTGTATATAAACAAATTTCAAAAGTCATCAGAATCATCAGTTATACAGAATAGTATTTGCATACTTGCAGGGGAAAAAGACTCAGCAATAGATTCCAAAGAAAAACAAGGAAATTCAGATAATAGCAAATACTTGTCTAGCACACAGACCACTTTAAGAATTTTATCAGATCAAAAGAATTTGTTCCTTGAACTAGATTCATTTCTGGATAGCAAGATGTCTAAAAATCTATTTATCCTTCTTCAAAGCAACCTCTACAGATTCAGAGATCTTGCTTTTATTTTTTCTGTCAATGCTGATTTTTTTTATCTCATGGAAACACTTTCTGCCTTTGGCTTTGACACCACTCTTCCTTAATTTACCTCTGCCTCTACTGTTGCTCTTAGAATTTTTTGCTTCTATTTTTGTGACTGTATCTGGAATGCTGGGTTTCTTAATTAAAAAAATTTTTTTTTCCCTTTGACAAATTTCTCTTCTCACAGTATCCCTATGGGTTTACATCATGCTCAAACTTTGTTGCCCTTCAGTTCAGTTCAGTCACTCAGTCATGTCTGACTCTTTTCGACCCCATGAATCGCAGCACGCCAGGCCTCCCTGTCCATCACCAACTCCCAGAGTTCACTCAGACTCACATCCATCGAGTCAGTGATGCCATCCAGCCATCTCATCTTCTGTCATCCCCTTCTCCTTCTGCCCCCAATCCCTCCCAGCGTCAGAGTCTTTTCCAATGAGTCAACTGTTCGCATGCAGTGGCTAAAGTACTGGAGTTTCAGCTTTAATATCAGTCCTTCCAATGAACACCCAGGACTGATCTCCTTTAGAATGGACTAGTTGGATCTCCTTGCAGTCCAAAGGACTCTCAAGAGTCTTTTCCAACACCACAGTTCAAAAGCATCAATTCTTCAGTGCTCAGCCTTCTTCACAGTCCAACTCTCACATCCATACATGACCACAGGAAAAACCACAGCCTTGACTAGATGGACCTTATTCGGCAAAGTAATGTCTCTGCTTTTGAATATACTATCTAGGTTGATCATAACTTTTCTCCCAAGGAGTAAGCATCTTTTAATTTCATGGCTTTAGTATGTACTCAAAAATGTATTTCTACCATTCACATATCTTTCCTGACCTTCAGACCTACACATACAATTGCCCAATGAACAGGAACCTCATAGGGTTTAACTGATTCTACATGACCTTGTCATCCCTTCCTCTCCTGTTCGTCTATTTCCATCTTATTGATTGTGCTTAGTCATCATTTTCTCTATGCTTTGATTCGTTTATACATTTTACTTAAAAGGGCACTGTGCATATGTGCTCAGTTGCTCAGTTGTGTCTGACTTTTTGCGACTCCATGGAATGTAACCCACCAGGATTCTGTCCATGAGATTTTCCAGGGAAGAATATGAGAGTGAGTTGCCATTTCCTTCTGCAGTCTTAGTGATCCACACACCCATATGTTAAGTTCCAATGGTCACAAATGGGGGCACCATTCCAGACTTCTCTCCTTCTTTCACCCATAAATTCAACCTTTGACATAATATTTTATGTTACCAAATTTATATTTATAATCCCACATGGTCTGTGCTGTGTTTCCATCTTAGCTTACTTATTTCTGCTCAGAGTACTCCCAACAGTTTCTGTACTGAAATTCCTTTAAATGTGACCACCTTAAACTCAACCTTTGTCAGTCACCCACAAATTCTTTTAAAAATCCATACATAATGTATTCAAAGTCCACACTTAAAATTCTTTAATGAATTCTTGCACTATTCAGATGAGCGTTTAAAATCTTTAGTATATGAAAGACAGGTCTCCTGCCATTGTTCCTTTGAACTTTATACTTCAAACTGAACATTTTTCTGGCCGTGTCATTTTTTCCCCCCACTTAAATCCCTTGGGGTCCTTGCCACTTATTTAAAGTGTCTGACTGGAACCTTCATTTCGGCCAAAGTCCTTCCTTCAAGTTCATTTAGGCACTAACACATCAAAAAAGATTTTTCAGAAACCCCCAAAGTTATTTAGAAAATGATTTGGTATCCTTCTCATAGAGGGGCATTAAGTATATACTGTGAATTCTCTCATAGCTCAGTCAGTAAAGAATCTGCCTACAGTGCAGGAGACCTGAGTTTGATTCCTGGGTCATCAAGATCTCTGGAGAAGGAAATGGGAACACACTCCAGGATTATTGCCTTGAGAATCCCATGGACAAAGGAACCTAGCAGGCTACAGTCATGGGTTTACAAGAGTTGGACTCAACTTAGTGACTCAACCACATGTATATATTTCACTTACTAAAAACATTGCAATTTTATTTTTATTATATTAAATATTTACTATAACATACCAGTAACATATTATACTAAACAAATATTTAACATTAGAATACATTTAAGCATGATAGTGCAAAACTAACCCAGAAAAACATTTGGCACATAGGAGGCATCCAATACATATTTTCTGAGTCTGTAACTGAAAAGAAGCTTTAAATCATGGATTAATTCTGGATCTGTAGTTATCTATATGATAAGGTTAACACTTTACATTCCTTTCCTTACATTTTAGGAGATGAGCCTTTCATACTTGTTTCAGAATAAAGTATTTTCAGTTCAGCTTAGTCACTCAGTCATGTCCGACCCTGCAGCCCCATGAACTGTAGCACACCAAGCATGCCTGTCCATCACCAACTCCTAGAGCTTTCTCAGACTCATGTCCATTAAGTTGGTGATATCATCCAACCATCTCATCCTCTGCTGTCCCCTTCTCCTCCTGCCTTCCATCTTTCCTAGCATCAGGGTCTTTTCCATTGAGTCAGTTCTTCACATCAGGTGGCCAAAGTATTGGAGCTTCAGCATCAATCCTGCCAAAGAATATTCAGGACTGATTTCCTTTAGGATGGACTGGTTGGATCTCCTTGCACTCCAAGACACTCTCAAGAGTCTTCTGCAACACCAGAGTTCAGAAGCATCAATACTTTGACACTCAGCTTTCTTTATACTCCAACTCTCACATCCATATATGACTACTGTAAAAACCATAGCTTTGACAAGATGAAACTTTGTCAGCAAAGTAATGTCTCTGCTTTTTAATATGCTGTCTAGGTTGGTTATAGCTTTTCTTCCAAGGAGCAAGTGTCTTTTTATTTCATGGCTGCAGTTCCCATCTTCAGTGATTTTGGATCCCAAGAAAATACAGCCTGTCACTGTTTCCATTGTTTCTCCGTCTCTTTGCCCTGAAGTGATGGGACCAGATTCCATGATCTTAGTTGTGTGAATATTGAATTTTAAGCCAACTTTTTCACTCTCCTTTCAATTTCTTCAAGAGACATTTTATTTCCTTTTTGCTTTCTGTCATAAGGATGTTGTCATCTCTGTATCTGAGATTATTGTTATTTTTCCCGGCAATCTTAATTCCAGCTTGTGCTTCATCCAGCCCAGTATTTATTTATTTTTGCATGTACACCCAGCTGTCTCAGCACTACTTGCTGAAGTGTTACCTTTACTCCAATACATTGTTTTGGCTCTTTGATCAAAGATCAGTTGACTATGTGGATCTACTTCTGGGTTTTCTATGTGTTCCATTGTTCTCTTATATCCTTTCACTAGTACCACAGTGTCTTGAAAAGTGAAACACTATAGTAAGTCTTAAACTTGGATAGTTTTGCCCTCCGGTTCTGTCTTTTAATATTGCTTTAACAGTTCTGGGTCTCTGATGCTCCAAACTTTAGATACATCTTGTCGATATCCATAAAGTTACTGGCTGGGATTTTGATTTGGACTGAATCAAATCTATAATGCTAGTTGGAAAGAACTGAAATCTTGACAGTTTTGAGTATTCCTATCCAGGCACATGAAACACACCCTCATTTATTTAGTTCTTTGATTATGTTCATCAGTTTGTAGTTTTCCTCACATGGATCTTGAACATATTATTAGACTTATTCCCACGTATTTGTGGGGGGGGGTGCGGGGGGGGGGTGGGGGTCAATAAAAGTCTGTGCTTTAATTTCAAACTCTACTTGTTCATTACTGATATATAGGAAAGTAACTGACTTATAAAGAACCATGTGTCATGCAACCCTGCCTTAACTGTAAAGTTCCAGGATTTTTTTTAATCTATCTTTCCAATTTTCTAAATAGCTAAGCATGTTATCTGCAAACAAAGATAATTTTATTTTTCCTTCCCAATATAGACACATTTTTTCTCATTATATTAACTAGAATTTGTGTATGTTGTTTCAATTGTGTTCAGCACTTTGTGATTCTATGGACTGTAGTCTGCCCACAAGGATCCTTGGTCCCTGGGCTTCTCCAGGCAAGAATACTGGAGTGGGTTGCAATGCCTTTCACCAGGGGATCTCCCCAACCCAGGGATCGAACCAGCATCTCTTATGTCTCCTGCACTGGCAGGCAGGTTCTTTATCACTAGCACCACCTGGGAAGTTCATATTAACTAGAACTTCCAGTATATTGAAAATAAGTATTGAAAGGGAACATCTTTGACTTAAATTTGACTTTACTTGAGACGTTTTGAGTCTCACACCATTAAATGTAATATTGGCTATAGGTTTTGTCAAGTCTTTTTCATGTTAAGTAAGTTTCTCTCTGTTCTTAGTATACTGAGTTTTCATGGTGAATGTGTGTTGAATTTTGTCAAAGTGCTTTTTCAGCATCTGCTGAGTTATCATGTGATATTTCTTTGCATGTTGATGTGATATATTAATTAGTTTCAGATATTTAACCAACTTTTCACACTTCTAGCATTTAGTTCCAAACCACAGCAATAAAGCAAATATCATAACGCCAGGTCTCATGAGTTTCCTAGTGTCTTAGTGCATGTAAATCTTATGTTTACATGATATTCTAGTGTATCAAGAGCAATTGCATTATGTTAAAAAGCAATATATATATACTTTAATTTACAATATACTAATCATTCTGAACCTTTGGTGAGTCATAATATTTTTACTGGTGTGCACTGTTGATGCTGGGAGGGATTGAGGGCAGGAGGAGAAGGGGACAACAGAAGATGAGATGGCTGGATGGCATCACTGACTCGATGGATGTGAGTCTGAGTGAAGTTGGTGATGGACAGGGAGGCCTGCTCCATGCTGTAATTCATGGAGTCTCAGAGTCGGACACAACTGAGTGACTGAACTGTTGAATCAGGTTTGCTAGTATTTTATTGAGAATCTTT
The DNA here is from genome assembly GCA_006408675.1 of Madoqua kirkii. NCBI lineage: Eukaryota > Metazoa > Chordata > Mammalia > Artiodactyla > Bovidae > Madoqua > Madoqua kirkii. The sequence goes on from SJYC01009000.1 coordinate 7,213, forward strand.
GCAATTATGTTCATCTATATTCTTCTATAGCTTTTCTGGTTTTGCTTTTTGGGTAATTTTGGTCTCATAGAATGAGTTAAGTATTTTATCTGTTTCCATAATCTAAAGGATAATGTAAAGAATTGTAATAATTCCTTGCTAAAATGTTGAACTTGGTGCTTTCTGTTTCTGAAGGATAGTAGTTATTCAATTTTTTTAATTAGTATAAGCCTATCAGATGGGTAAATTTTATTTTAATAAAGACCAAACACATAGACATTTCAGAGGAGTGATACTCTTTTCAGGAGCCCAGTTAATTTTTAAAGATGAAGGCTTGATTTTTTTTTAGAGACCACATGTTGAACAGTAACACAAATGTCAGTAACTTTAAATATTTCCACTAAAGAGTCAGTCTGTCCCCATTTTTCTTTGTGAGGAAGCCACTATACATAGCCCACATGTATGTGGGGATTTATGCAATAAGTTCTGAAGGGTGGAGTACCTACAGATATCATTTGGAATTCTTCTGCAGGGGATATTTGCTCGCTAATTTAGTTCCTTATTCATGCTGGCATGGATTCATGGATATTTATTTATACTTTAAGGTTAAGTCTGATAATTCTGTAGTTTCCTGCTCAAATGCTTTCAGCTTTAGCCATTGGGAATCTTTCATTTGGCTCTGTTGTACTTTTGACATACTGGTCATTCATTTTCCTTAATTGTTCATTTCATTATACACGCATAGCAGCATCAATATTGTTAACATGAACTCCTATAGGAAACAACTTTAATAAGTAGCGTAGAGGCTTTATCTGTGTCCTTTTGCTATGGCAACCTACTCCAGTTACTCTTGCCTAGAAAATTCCATGGATGGAGGAAGCTGGTGGGCTAGAGTCCATGGGGTCGCAAAGAGTTGGGCATGACTGAGTGACTTCACTTTCACTTATTTTCACTTAGCTGTTAAGAGTTTTCAAGACTTCATTTCAATTGTTATTTGGATCATCAACATTTTTGTATCTTCTTTTCAGTGAGATTGTTCACACATACAGTTAAATTCTTTGTTGTTAGAGTCCTCTGTTACCCTGGGATTTCAGTGCTGTGATGTGCTTTTTTTTTTTTTTTGTATACCATAAGTTTCACTCTTTCTGCACTAGGTTTTGACAAATGTATACTGTCATGTATTCACCATTACAGTATCACACAAAGTAGTTACATTATTCTAAAGTTTCTTGTTTCCTATATTCAAACTTCCCTCCAATGATTGCTAAAAACTATTGATCTGATGACTTCTCCATAATTTTGCCTTTTTAAAAATAGTGTATACATTGAATTATACAGTACGTAACATTTTTCAGAGTCGTTTCTTTCACTTAGCAATGTGTGTTTAAGGTGTATTCATATTTTCATTGCTTTATAGCTCATCTCAGTAACATGCCACTCTTGCACTTGCTGCCTTTTCAATAGTGTATTTAAGACCATTGACATTTCTTATGATTGTTTAGTTGAATTGATGCCTTCCAAGTTTGGAACAGTTTTCTATTTGTTGTATTTTTTCCCTCTTTATCAACCTCTTTTCACACTACGATTTTCACTGACTCTTTATTGAATTCCATTGTATCGTCTCAGTTCATCAGTTATACTGTTTAAACTTTTTGTGTGATTTCCCTGGAGTACACAAAAGAGATTTTTAACTACTCTGTTTATCTTCAAATATCACTATACTGCTTCACATGTGGTACAGATAATAGAAAATAAAACTCCCAAGTCTGTCTCCTTCCCCATGTGACAGTACAGTAATTGACTTCAGTTACCGATGTTTATAATCACCTATTCCATTGTTCTATTTTTGCTCATACCTTTAGATCATTGAAAGATACAAAAACTCACATATTTTACTTTCATTTCCTCTGCCTTTGTCTCTTCACACTTCTTTGTGTAAATCCAAGTTCTGAACTGTATAATTCACCTTTGCCCAAAACAATTTGTTTAATATTTCTTTCAGAAATATGTTTCTGGAAATAAATTCTCTCATTTCTTGTTTGAAAGAGTTGTATTTCTCTTTATGTTTGAGCAGTATTTTGCTTAAAGTAGAATTATAAGTTAGTATGTGTTGTTTCATTCAAAATTTTAAATATTTCACCCAGTATTCAACTTCCTTATATAATCTGTGGCAGAAAGTCTGGTCTACTGTGGTTATTCCTGTCTCTCTCTAAAAATGCTATTATTTTAATCCAGATTATTTTATAATTTTTCTTTTCCTTCACCTTGAATACAATGTGCCTACTGTTACTTACTTGGCATTTAATCTTGCTTATTGTCCTCTGTGCTTTCTGACATCCTGCCATGGTATCCACGATTCATTTTTGAAAGTTTTGAATCATTATTTCTTCATTTTTTTCTGTTCCATTATTCCAACAACACAGATTTGCTTTTATATTTTTCTTCATGTTCAACTCTTTTTCCTCTTTGTGTTTTCATGGTTGGTTGTTAATATTTTCTATAGTCACTCGTGCCAGAGGCTTTTGATTCTTCTGGTTTCTTTGCTTTGTCTCTCCTCTTGACTTTGCACTTTTATAAATATTCCTCCTTAGTTGTGTCTCAGAAGTTTTATATCTCTAAGCCATTGTTGTTGTACTCTAGATAGTGCTGATAATGTTGGAGGGGTGAATTCAAATATTAGATAGGTTTCTGATTTGTTTCTTAGAACTGAGATATTCACAAATATTCCTCTAATTGTATAGCTTTTAACCCTAGTCCCTTCTCCCTTCTCTGACTACAGTTATTCCAATATATAGTTTTAAAATATAAGACTCCTGATGACTATAATTTTTTCTCCTTAGATGATAAAGGAAAGCTAGAGGGGGACAGGAGAGAAAGGTATTCTTTTTCACCAGCTCAAATTTCACCAGCTGGTAAAGCCATTTTTCCTGGAGGGAGGACTTTTGTTATAAAGAAAACAGTGGCTATATTTCATGATGATTCCTTTTCCTTTGTTTCTTGCAGAAATATGAGAGGGTCTTTCTTGTATCTTCACTGTAAGAAATGGTAGATTTCTGTTGAAGGTCAGCCCCCCAAAATGCTGGGTCTCATATAGGTCCCATAAGTCTCACGTGGTCCCCAGGAATTTCTCACTCATCTGATAATCCACACACAGCATCCAACAGTTCATCACGGTTACTGTCTACATGTCTGAACAATGTAGGTCTGAAGAGTCTTCTACTCTGGATAAACCAACTTCAGTTGCGTCTGTCTGTCTAAACTTCAGTGTGGCAGTTTGCAAACCTGTTCTCTGATGGGTTCAAGAAAGTCATTATTTTAGTTTGTTCAGTTTCTCTTTTGAGGGTAAGAATAATGCCTTCCAAGTTCTTTACATGTCATAGCTGAAACCGTAAGTCCGAACATTGAAAAATCTTATTTAAAATGTATATGACAACTTAAAACCCACTCAAGAGAAAGAGAGAAACCTTTGTACTTTTCAAAGTATATGCCATTTTGCATCCATTTAATGTTTCCCCAAATTCCAGCCCTCTAGTGTTGCTACCCCTCAAATTTTGGCTTATTTCTAGATATTATTTTCATTATATTTGTATTTGAATAGTTTGATCATGCATACCTAAGCTTGGTTTACTTTTAATTTACCCTTACTAGTCCTCCATCTGAATTTACTTCTTTCTATAGTTTTAGAAGTTTTTCATGCATTTTTCCCAAATACTTTTTAGACATTCTCACTAATCCATAGTTACTTGTTCATTTCTTTTGAAGTACCTGATAGTGGTATTTCTATTCTGCCATTAAGCCCATCTATTTTAAAATCAAAAATTATAATAGTTTTCACTCCATAAATTTTTAAAACTTTTTTTCACTGAGATTTCCT